>JANTPZ010130759.1:0-17364 GCA_025593235.1 Vachellia pachyceras
AAGTTTGATACAAAATTATCAAGAAAGAAGGGTGCAAGATACTAAACTAAGCTACCCAACTAAAAGAGGAGCAAATTAACTTCATAACTCCAACAACATCCATTGGAGGAGTTTCAACAATGGTAACAGCTTCATAAGTCTCCTTTTTATGAAGATTCGATCCAGGTTTCTCAATCTTATAACCCATAAAGGCGGTCAAGCCACAAGGTTTACTGGAATCATCCCTAGGGAAAGCCTTGGCTGCAAAGTCAAATCAAAATATACATAGACATAAAAAGTAAATACTACTGCATTTGTCAAATTATATACCTTTAACAATTCCCTCATTCAAAACGTTTGTATAGAATTGGATTAATACTTACTCTTCCTATGCCCTTTTCATACAGATATTTCTGGATTAGCAATGCTGCGAACGAAAATTCTGCCTCTTTCCTTTCTTCAATAGTTTTCCCATTCTAATTTATTATAATGGACGGCTTTTCATATTAAGAAAAACAACAAAAAATTGTAAGATTAATGCCCAAATGATACCCAAGCTCAAGCTAATATTTATTAATGCAATTTCTAGTATGATTGGTGAATACAAAGTGAGATGCAGAGGCAGATGCCAGAGAAATACCATGTGTCAACTTCGCAATGAATACAAGCCACGAAATAGAGTATGCTGCATGCTCACATGCATTATCCACAATTTTTCAGCTTAGCCAATTATAGTTTGTATGCTTTGCATTTTATAACAACTGGGGATCCGAAACATTGTGATTCACTCAGGAAGAGAAAAGGGTCCCTCCAGGTATGTTAATATTCAGAACTTGCTAATATTTCCTACAACAGGACTTCAGCAAAGGCAGAAATTTTAAAACTCCTACGAGCACATGCACTCGCATATAGCGGGCTATAAATCGAAGTTTCATCTGTTGTTCTCGATATACTAAAGTACTTCAACTACAAAGTCCATATTTAAACAGAAACAAACCTTTTTGCAGCAAAAATGACTGGGACATTGTTGTTGGAATGTTTCTCTTGATGGACGCTGTCAGGGGTTGAAAGTTGAAACAACCAGTTCATTAATTATAACAACGGATCTATCAGCAGCTGTATGATGGAACCAGCAGGTGATGGTAGAGACACGATTATGTACTCCTTGGAGCTGGAAAGCATCAAGAAGAAAGAACTGTTCAAACGTTCCACGAAAGGGCAATGGGAACAAGTGACCAAGATGTACAAGAAAGACCCGAGGGCGCACACGGCCAGAATAACAAGGTCAGGAGACACCGCGTTGCACATAGCTGTGTCTGAAGGGAACCACAAGGTGGTCTCAGAAATGGTAAGCTCAGCAGTTATGTGCCATCAGGATAAACATGATCTTAAAGACGCCCTTCAAACTCATAACAACAGGAGCAACACTGCTCTGCATTTAGCGGCTGCAATGGGGGACGCCACAGTATTTGAGATCATTGCAACCGTAGAGCCTTCCTTGGTGGACTGTTGTAACGGTGACGGCGAGACACCCCTCTTCTTGGCGCGGCTCTCTTTGGCAAATACAGAGCTTTTCTTTGCCTTAATTATATCCGACACCGTATTCCAGGCGGCGGCCACACCCCACCCTACTATGCCAACTGTAGAAGGAACGACGGCGACACTATTCTTCACTTCGCAATCAGTGGAGACTATTCCGGTAAAATAAGTCAACAACTTCAATATTATATATCCATCTCCTCCTGTATGACTTTCTATAATCATATGATGCGTGCATAAAGAGAGAAACTGAATTATTATTGGTGCGTATGTCAGATTTAGCATTCCAAATAATACACTTGTATGAAGATCTAGTTACGTCTGTGAACGAAGATGGGTTGTCCCATCTCCATATGCCGGCAGCTAAACCTTCTGCCTTCAGTAGTGGTAGTCGCCTTGGACGACTTGAAAGCATCATCTATCACTGTAAGTATATAATATATAATATTTTATTTTATTTTCTCACGATATTCCTATAATATGCTTCCTCTTAATTTGAATCCTCATCCTCTTCATTTTGCTATTTCAAATCCTTTGTTTGTCTCTGCAAGGTTTACACGTTGATAAGCTTAAGGAAGCTGCAGAACCGCGGCGATTGCGTGCTGCAGCCAAGGATGAGCAAGCGATTCACCAATATTTTCCACCTAATTGCCACATATTTGGGCACATTTTCACCGTCATCAACTCTGAATTCACTACTGGTAGATTTATGTTATTCTATTATTCTTTCCTTCATATAGTAACAAGTTAAGCGTGATTTTTCACCATCAGCTTTTTTGATTTGCTGATCTTGTCATGATCATGCGATTATGAATTAACATTTCAAAGGTAATTTATGTGTACCTGTAGGAAAAGAAAATGAATCTGATCAAGCAAATAACAAGGATCTCGAGAAAAATATCATCATACGGACTCTAGTGGTGGTCAGGAATTTTTTGCCCTTTGAACATTAAGTCAATAAACTGAAATTTAGGAGATACAGCTGGTTGAACACTCTGATCATATCATTAATTGCTTTTTTTTTTAATTAGGATCGAAATCCAGAGATCACGGAAGTGGACTATTTCCTGCTAATTACAGAACCTGCTTTAATTTGGTCGAATTCTTTTTTCTGGCGTTATCGGTAATTCTTGGAAAAGGCAAGTACGCCATTTGTACTTCGATTTCTAATCCTGTCTGTACATTAATACAAGTTTAGTTTACGTAATATACCCTAGACTGCAAGATCGAGCAGGTTAAATAAGATACGTCGAAAGAAGGAGAAGCACACTTGGTCTGTTAAAATGATGAAAGCACTTCTTGATCGTGCTTCCGATTCCCCAATGTCCAAACCCGACTTCCGTATCCCAGAGGAATCGTCATCCTTTGGGCTTAAGCTATCAACCGCTGAAGATAGGGGTAAAAAAATAATACACAGTTTTCGGAGTTTGGGCCGTCAGCTATCCATCAATTTTGGGCTTTTACAAAATGTTTTTTTAATACTTTTTATCATCACAATGAGTGATATTTTAATATATTATGGTAAAAAATAGTTATGTTTTCAATTTTTATGATTTTTAAAGATAGACATTTTTAAGTTGAGCATGGAGTTGATGCCTTTAAATATGTTTATATTTAAAAATTATAAAAAATTGAAAAAAAATCATTTTTAAATTATAAGATATCAAAATATCACTTATTTTATATAGAATCTAATGAAATAAAGAAACATGGGGAAAATATTTGGGAATAGCCTTGAGGGGCAGTTGACACCTCCTTACCCATTTTTTGCATGAATCTATAGATCTAATTGTGTAATATACATGTATATAAATTAATGTGCAGGTGTGGAAGATTGTTAAAAAGGGTAAAAGGAGACACCCATACTCATCGCTGCAAAGAATGGTGTGATCAAAATGGTGAAGGAAATTCTAAGACTGTTTTCGGTGACCATCTACGATGAGAATGAAGAGAAGAACATAGTGTTGTTAGTCGTAGAGAAGAGGCAACCCCATGTGTATAATGTGTTGCTGCAAAAGAATTTCTTCAAAGAAAGTCTATTTCGACAGGTGGATAGTGAAGGAAATAGTGCATTGCACTTGGCAGCCAAACGTGGACCCCAAGAGCCATGGCCAGTTTCTGGTGCTGCTCTCCAAATGCAGTGGAAATCAAGTGGTTTGAGTAGATGAACTGATCTACTATAACTGAATAGGCCTGATTAATCTCAATTCTTATTTAGCTCGTGGTTGTTGGTGATGCAGTTTGTGAAAAAATCAATGGAACCTAATTTTTTTTCCACTACAATAAGAGTTACAAGACACAGAAATAGATATTCACTGAAACTCACAGTGACTTGGTGCAAAGCGGGGGAGAGTGGTTGACTAAAACCTCAGAATCATGCTCAGTGGTGGCGACATTGGTCGCCACGATGGCGTTCACATCGTCACAGCCGTGCCGGAGGTGTGGAAGAGGCCAGCGGTCGCTCGGTTTTGATAGCAGGGAGGGCATTCGACTTGTTTACCATCTCCTCACTGGTGGCTCTCTGCTTTTCCATTATTGCAACCATCATGTTCCTACCGATACTCACTTCTCACTGTCAGGAATTCGATTTCAACAGGGACCTGCTGAAGAAACTTATTCTGGGTATGTTGAAATATGGGCTAATCCACCCTTGTTGGATTAGGCCCAAAATGTGTTTTGGGGCAAAAACTTAAATAAGAGAATATGTGGGAACAAAGTTGTAATATTCCCAATTGAATGAATTTGAAATTAAAAATGAAATTTGCGTGGGAAAAGTTGAGGAGTAAAATGTGCGGGAACGGTTATTTACTCGATCGCTTTATTTGAGGACCATGAGCATACGTGAAGAGCAAGTGAACAGAACACTCTCTTCCCGACAAAAAAGTTTTCTCTCCTCCTCTGTGTAAAATCTCTCCCTCTCCTCCGTGCTTTTGTTGTGTCTCATATCTGGATCTGCACTTGTAATTTGTATTTCGCGTGGGTATCTGCAGTTGATGTTTGATCTGTCAAGTACGCCCGAAAACTTTCAGTGGTATCAGAGCCACTATACAACTCCTGACGGCGCGTGGAGTCCGACACGACGGCGCGTGTCGAGTTCCGGTGACTCCAAGGCGGCGCGTGTACGGCATACGCCACCACCCGAGAGTGGGCTTCGTCCCATTTTTCGAATTTTTCAGGATTTAATCTTCTCGGGGCACGTGCAAGAGCGTTTGACTCCAAATGAGACGCTGTCTGTTTCTAAAAATCCCAAAATTCAGGATCTTCATTTCGATATGCTATTTGCCTATTTTACAAGCAATTCAGGATCTGTTTTTCAATGAAAATCAGTGCGTAGTGAAAGATTTCTTGAAAATTTCTTCGAAATAATAATTTCCAATTCATTTTTTTTTCAGAAAATTCAATGGCACAAGAAATCTCAGATAGCACTGAAGCACTGTCTTACGGATCATTGCACTTTGAATATATGAATGAAAATATTCCTAATGAGAATCATGAACAACAAGTTAAAGAGGATTTTGAGGAAGACCCAGAAGAAGAGGATCCTGAGGAAGATCCTAAAGGAGAACCTGAAGAGGACCCAGAAGAGGATCCTGAGCAGAACGTTGAGGAAAGTTATGAAGAACCCCAAGAGGTTTACTCAGACCCAGGTCCTAAATCCTCATTCTCATTTAATACGGAACCTCAAAGTAATGATGAGGAGGTCGACCAACCCTTTTCCCCCGCCATGGCTGTGACGATAGCCAAGTATGATGCGATGAGAACGGCCAGATCCAAGAATATAAAAATCATTTATGGCATCATCGCAAACTATGTCAACAGCATAACTAATAATGAGACTGCAGAATTCTATGTGAATGTTATGATGAAGTACCGTGAAGCAGTTAGAGCTGCAGGCACATTCACGTTAACAACCATGTGGGTTGACGTAGTAAGGAGAACAAGATTTATGCAGAACAAAAATCAATACTTTAGAAGACTGAGGAAACAAATCGTCGACTATTGTATTGCAAATATCTAAAGTTAGATTGCACTTTCGATTTGTGTGTATTTCCCTTTAATTTCCTGTTGTTAATGTTTTCAGAACATGATGTGGTGTATTGTTAAGCCTTAATGTATTGTAAAATGTGACATGTTTAGAATTGCAAATCATTATCAAATATTTATTGTACTTCACAAGATGTGTCACAATTATACACTTTTTTATAAGTGGAAGCTTTTAGAAAATGAGACTTCTAAAAGTTAACGATTTAAAAAGTACTTATATAATTTCTGAAAGAAAATAATGTAGTCACTAGCGTTTGTGTGATGGGACGCACGAACGTATTCTCCTGATCGCAGATCTAGCGATGAAATTATCTACTTGTCAAGAATAATATAAGTACAAGACATTGTATACTGTGATGTGCTATGTATACGCTAAAAACTCAGCATTTAAGAAAACATTTTGTTAACACAATAACTTGTCACCTCAGACTTGGAGATGACAACAAAAAGTATTATTGCCGAATTGAACAAAGGGGATAAGCTGAACGGTGACAACTGGGACATCTGGCATCACAAAGGGCAGTATATATTGGAAGAACAAGATGCCCTTGAGCCACTTACCACCGTTCTGGTGGAACCTGAAGCTAGGACTTCAGCCCAGCACAGGAGGAACATGGAGCTATACCAGGTATGGAAAAAGAAAAACAGTATCGCAAGAGTCACCCTGCTGAGCACAATGGAGAATGACCTAATGTGCCAGTACGAGAAGCATCCTACTGCACACGCCATGTGGGCGGCCCTCAGAGAAAGGTTTGGTGAAACTTCGACCACTAAACTTAAGAGGCTAACAATCAAGTTTGACACGTATAAGATTCGGGGTAATACACCCATGAAGCAACATCTCCGAGACATGTCAAACATGATTAGGGAGCTCCAAGACACACATTGACTGATGAACAGCAGGTGCAGGCTGTAATCAGATCACTTCTCCATAGTTGGGAACACATGAAGGTAAACCTAACCTATAACGACATCATCGTCACTTTTGATGATGTTGTGAAGCACCTTGAGCTGGAAGATGAACACCTGGAAGCTTATAAGTCTTCTGGGCATGCCTATTACATTGAAAATGTAGGTCCTTTCAATACCAAGCCTAATTTAAAAAAGGGCAAGAAATTTCACGGAAAGGGTAGGAAGGAAGTCCCTAAATTCAAGAAGGGCAGAAAGCACTTCAAGAAGAAAGGAGCTAAAGGCGGCAAGAAGAAAGTTGACCTGAATAAGGTCAAATGCTATGCCTGTCAAAAGATGGGTCACTTCGCAAGGGATTGCCCTGATCGATATGACCGTGGAAAGGTACTAGTGAATTATGTGAATTCACACATTTCTTATGTCTCAAGTATTTCTTTTCTGACTGAACATGTATCTTCTTCTTGGATTCTTGACTCAGGCTCAACAGATCATGTGACGAAGGATCAAGAATCCTTCATGGATTACCGTCGGTTGCCGCATCAATGCAAATGGCTTTATGTTGGCAACAACGCAAGGATTGAGGTCAAAGGCATAGGCACATGCAGACTACCTCTGCGTGGTGGAAAGACCTTAACCTTGAATGATGTGCTTCATACACCGGACATCCGACAAAATTTAGTTTCTGTACTATGTCTTTTAAATTATGGGTTTGATGTTAATTTTCATGTAAAAGTTGCAGACATTTTTAGCAACATGACCTTTTATGGTTTGGCTTTCCTTTCAGGAAAGTTCTTTGTAATGGATGTTATTGGTGATTTTAATTTGCATGACTGTTTCGTTAGTTCTTCCAATACAACTGTTGATATGAATGTATGGCATGCTAGACTAGGGCACATAAACCAGAATCGAATGATAAAATTGGCAAAAGAAGGTTTACTAGGTGAAGTTCCAAACATGGAAATGTCTTTATGTAAAAATTGCTTAGCAGGTAAAGCAACTAGAAAACCTTTCGGTACAAGAACTAGAGCTGAAAATCCATTAGACTTAGTCCATTCTGATATATGCAGTCCTATGAGTGTGAGGGCAAGGCACGGAGCTTGGTACTTCATTACCTTTACTGATGACTTTTCACGATATGGTCACGTCTATTTGATTTCACAAAAATCTGAAGCACTGGAGTGCTTTGGACAGTATATGAATGAAGTAGAGAATCAAATGTAACGTAGAATTAAAGTATTACGTACTGACCGAGGTCGTGAATACTTATCCGATCAGTTTAAATAGCTCTGTGAAGAAAAAGGGATGATTAGGCAGCTAACTATTCCTGGCACTCCACAACAAAATGGTGTGTCTGAAAGAAGAAACATAACTCTTCTAAACATGGTTAGGTCGATGATGGCTCAAGCAAGTTTACCTATTTCATATTGGGGTGATGCTTTATTAACAGCGGCCTTCATACTTAATCGTGTACCCTCAAAAGTAGTTACTTCCATACCCTATTAACTTGGATGAAACGTAAGCCCGATTTAAGTATCTTAAGACCCTGGGGGTCGGCTGCATACGTTCATGACGATTCTCACAGGCATGGGAAGTTGGGTCCAAGAGGAAAGAAATGTATCTTTATAAGATACTCAAAAGAATCCAAAGGATACATTTTCATTGGGGAAAACGAAGATGGAACAGTAACTGAAATTGAATCAAGGAATGCTGTATTTTTGGAAAGTGAATTTCCTGGCAGAGGAGAGATAGATTGAACAGTATCTCTCTATGAGAGAGAAGAACAAGGTAGTGCAGATCGATCTAATGATCCCCAATCATCTCAATATATCGATCTGAGTGGGAGATTAGAAAGCTCAGAAAGGCTTTTACCGAGGCTGAGACAAGAGAAATGAAAAGGGCAAGAGGTTTCTACAAGAAAAAATGACAGGGGAAACGTACCCAAGAGGCGTTTCCCTATAGAGGGAGAATCACTCATGGTCACTCCGGATGAAGATAATGAGTCACGTTTTGTACATGAAGCCTTATCATGCCCTGCTAAGGATGAATGGAAAAAGGCAATGGAAGAAGAGATTGATTCAATGAGAAAGAATCAAGTTTGGGAACTCGTTGATCTACCAAAAGGTCGAAAGGCCATTGGGAACAAGTGGGTTCTCAAAATAAAAAGAAAAGCGGATGGATCAATTGACAAGTACAAGGCATGTCTGGTAGCGAAGGGGTACACACAACAGGAAGGTATCGATTACGAGGACACATTCTCGCCTGTTGTACGCTTTAATTCAATAAGGCTAATTCTGGCAATAGTAAACAATTTAGACATGGATTTACATCAAATGGATGTTAAAACTGCATTTTTAAATGGTGACTTGGATGAAGAAATCTATATGGAACAACCGATAAGTTTCACAAGGAAAGGTTCAGAGAGCAAAGTTTGCAAACTCAGAAGGTCCATTTATGAATTGAAACAATCATCCAGACATTGGTACTTGAGGTTTCACAAGGCGATAACCTCATATGATTTTAAAATGATTGAAGAAGACCACTGCGTCTACGTCAAGCGGTTTGATGATAACTTTGTGATGTTATCATTATATGTAGACGATATACTTCTGGCTGGAAATAGCCTAACTTCAATTTTAGCCATTAAAGAATGGCTGTCATCGAACTTTGAGATGAAAGACATGGGAGAAGCAGAGTACATACTTGGAGTTAGAATCTAAAGGGATCGCTAAAAAAGAATCCTATCTCTTTCACAGGAGAATTACATTAAGAAGATTCTCGAGCGATTCAACATGAGTGACTGCAATCCCTTAGACACCTCGGTAGCTAATGGAGTTAGCCTAAATCTTGATATTTGTCCCAAGACTGAATCAGCCAAGAAAAGAATGGAAAGAGTTCTTTATGCCAGTGACGTTGGAAGACTAATGTATGCAATGATGTGTACAAGGCCAGATATTTGTTTCGCAGTTGGACTAGTAAGTAGATTCCAATCAAATCCTGGTGAACAACATTGGAAAGCTGTGAAAATGATACTGCGATACTTAAAGGGCACATCAAATTATGCACTGATTTATCAAGGAAGCGATCTGCGGCTCGTTGGATACTCCGATGCTGATGTAGGCGGAGATGAAGTTGAACGAAGGTCAACTTTAGGTTACACTTTCTTGCTGAACAATGGTGCCATAAGTTGGAGTAGCAAGATGCAGACGTGCATAGCCCTACATTATATGGAAGCTGAGTTTGTGGATTGCACTGCGGCAGTGCAGGATGCTATATGGCTGAAAAGATTTATTGAACACCTTGGATTTGGGAATGAGAGTACAAATCATGTGTTAATGTATTGTGACAATACAGCAGCCATAGCCTACACGAAAGACCCCAAATATCATAGCAAGACAAAGCACATTGATATTAAGTATAATTTTGTGAGAGATTATGTAGCACAGAAAGTGATTAATGTACAACACATTTCGATCAAGAGCATGGTCGCAGATCCCCTGACTAAACCAATAGCCAGAGAAATGTTTGAGAAACATGTAAGGGCTATCGGTATGCGTAAAATGTAAAATTATAGACACTATGTATTGAATTTATGATTGAAGTATGCAATTATTCATCATTAATTTATGTGTCTAAGTACAAGTATACAATGTCTAGTATGTTGTACAGGCAAGTGAGGTAGGCTCTCTCACACGGGCTACCGCCTTTGATACTCAGGAGGAGTATGCAAAGATGATACACTTGTATTCACCAGTAAGGCAGCAGGAATACTGATATGGTAGAGAAGCAATACAAGTCATGTCGCCTCGACAAATGTGTAGCGTGTCGAGATGAGATCCAATGTATGTACATATAAAACATGGATCGAATCATGGGGACCCGCTCCCATGATGCCTGTTACCAGACAACAAATTTTTCAATACTGACGTCATATGAGATATGAGAGAAGGAAGAATTTGGGTTTAAATGTTGGGAACATCTGGACTAAAAGTCTGTGGTGTTAATAATAAGTATCAAAATGACATACGCTATTATAATATAAGAGAAACACCGTAGCATGTGATTCATACCACATGTGTTATAGAACCGCAAGAAAAGGGGAAGCAAGTGAATGGATCCCTGCTTCATTGCTGTGTGAGTCTCAAGAAATTAATATTTCTATTTATGTCTTTTGACTTTGACATTATCATGGAGGTATACTTCAATGACTACTACCTTAACGTACATCCTACTATCATGATGGATGCGATACAAGGTACTATGTTAGGAAAGCGGTTGATGTATATCAAAATGATATATGGGCGAAATGAAGATTACCTGAAAAATATACAACTATGCTGGTGTCTGTGACATGTCCCTTATGATATCAACTTTGTGATTTCATAAGTGTGGATACCACGCATATGAGAAAGACGATCTAAGTCTTATGTTGACTTAAGAGGGATTAGATTCATCAAGTGAAAGTATATTTTTGGTTAAATCTAGGACATATGAGGCATAATATCAAATTCAAGCTACACGAAGAAATATTGTCTTGTGCTGGTCCTGTGAGAGGGATTTCTAGTACAAACATCTAAAAGACGTCATGCCCATGCGGTCACGACAAATCACGCAGTATGAAAGAGAAAAGAGAGAAGGATGAGGCCCACGTTTTCCTAATCCACCAAGTGTGAGTGGGAGATGTTGGAATATGGGCTAATCCACCCTTGTTGGATTAGGCTCAAAATGTGTTTTGGGGCAAAAACGCAAATAAGAGAATATGTGGGAACAAAGTTGTAATATTCATAATTGAATGAATTTGAAATTAAAAATGAAATTTGCGTGGGAACAGTTAAGGAGTAAAATGTGCGGGAACGGTTATTTACTCGGTCGCTTTATTTGAGGACCATGAGCATACGTGAAGAGCAAGTGAACAGAACACTCTTCCCGACAAAAAGTTTTCACTCCTCCTCTGTGTAAAATCTCTCCCTCTCCTCCGCACTTGTGATTCGTATTTCGTGTGGGTATCTGCAGTTGATGTTTGATCTGTCAGGTACGCCCGAAAACCTTCAGGGTGTGTCCTCATTGTTCATGTCCATCGCATCCATGTTGGTGTCGTTCTGTGCCGGCCCATTTCTTCGTGCTCAAGGAAAAGTTCCAGAACGTTGCGCTTCCTATATATATTTTGACTTCATTCCCTGTTACACTTTTTGCTCTGGCTCAATTCCCCCTTTACTTTGATCTATTGAAGACTACGTTGAAGAAGGTCCCACAACGAAGCAACAAGGCTACCCTAGTAATGGAGCATGATTCAGATACGACGAAGGATAAGAAAAATGGGGAAGGAAAGAATGTTGATAAAAACGAACAGGGTCCCCACAGATCCTATGAAACGACTTCAAGCGGAGGTATAAAAGAGAATGAGAGATCATGCGGAAGTGAGATTCAGCTTCGTGGAATTAAGAGCTGCAGAGATAAAGCCACAATTTGCCCATTGCATTCTAAAGGGAGAAGCCTTGGTGTCATTTATAAGTTGGTACTTATTTGAAAGAAATTGAGAAAATTAGAGGTTGAGTAGATAGTGCTTAATTTTAAGAGTAAAACACATCAATCGCTTTTCTAGATTTTAAAATTTAACTTTCATCCATCCAATCATTAGTTGACACTTAAATCACAACGTTGGCCTGTCCTCATTTTGATTAAAAAGCCTCTTTTTTAAAAAAATATTACTTAAATAATCATTCGATTGCATATCTTTATATCCAAAATTTTGAAAAATAGTTTTAATATATATTTTATTTTTTTATGATAATATCAATTTGATTACCATATCGAAACGTTAAATATTTTTATAATTGTAAACTTTTGATTTTCAATCAATTTAATTAAATGCTTAATCTTGTCTGAGCTACACTTTTTCTTTTGCTTTTCCACCTCCAAAACTCAGATGGAGAATCAAATGCTTTGGTTGATCGGCAAAACCTCCAATAATTTTCCCCCAAAATTCAGATTCATGGTAGCAATGTTTGAAAGTGACAGTGTATAATGTTGAGGTGCTGGCTTGTGATGGATGCTAATTTCTACATGGCCCTTCTTTTTACGAAACTCATGTCTTAATTATATCAAGCATTGAAATGATAGCAAAGACTTTAAAAAATGATAGTATGTAACATCTTGACATATAGAGGTAAAAAATTTTAAAAAAATTATTGTAGAATTCAATAGATGATAACATCAATGCAATAATAATAAATAATTTGTGGGACTTTGAAATTATTTTATGAACGCAAATGTAGCTAGAGTGTGTCACTCAAGGTATTTGAATAATTCTTGGGAAATCTAAATGAGCTTGGATAGAAACATAGTCAAATAAGATATTATCCATTAAATAACAATTCCTCCCGTTGTAAATGTAAGCTAGCAAAAAAATATACTTTAGTTCTAAATATAAGAATTTACTTCACTTTTTGACTTCAAATTTATAAATTTTTCTTTAAACTATTCCTATATGTTGATTATATATATATATTATAAAAGTTTCCTTAACTACTAATTTTAAATGATTCAAAATGTTGTTTTAAGAAAGCAAACACTTATTCCCCTCCCTTCTCTCGTGGGTTGATCTTTGGAATACTCTGGATTATATATATATATATATATATATATATTACTGCAATATGATATTGGATGCTTACATATAGGAATGAGCATTTTCTTTCTTGCCATAAAGCACGAAAATTCACATTGAAGTAAAGGAGACTGGCAATTGAAGAGTGTACATATAAAAAATTAATGTAAAACGATGATTTTTAAATTATAAGTATAGAGTTCAAGTAGTAACTTTAGAAGTTCAGAAGTAATATATATGTTTCATTAAAAAAATAGCACGTCCTCATTTTGGTATTAATTTTGTTAGATACTCTTTCATTGTCATTCTTCCCTTTAATCAATTCCATCAATTTTGGCTCTTTTGTAAGCTGCAATCTCTTGCGCTTTTCCCTTTCTTCTTTTATTGGTTCTCCTTCTTTGAAACTCAGACGCACTTAGTTCATCATAAGGACGAGGCTTCAAAGAGAGGCAAAGTGCTGGACTTGGCTTGATTCTTATTGCCTATCTCCATTATTCTTTTTCTTTCTCTGTTCCATTTCACTTTACCTGTTTACTGCTTGTTTTTATTACAAGTTCCTTGCTCCGTCTCACATTCACTGGCTTTTTTGAGCTTCTTTTTTTTTTGGTGCTTTTAGGTGGAGATTCGGCTTCATCGATCCTTAACTTGCGGTGGTTTCTATATTAGGAGTGCAAAATCACATGGTATACTGTGAAGTCAAGATGGTCAATTACTTCAATACATATATATAATTTATAAGGAGAAAATAATTAAAGAGAATGGAAAATTAGACCCAAGAACCTATAATAAACAAAATAGAAGGATCATAAAAATCGTAATTATTTAAAAAGCTTAACTCTAAAATATAAATTTAAAAATACTAAAGTGTCCCTCCCCAACTTCCTACACTCCCTAACACTCTCTCCACATTCTATCTTCAAAAACATGTATGACTTTCAGAATTTCACTAATAACATTTTTCCCCAATTTTTAAGCCTACAAAGATATTTTAAATAAAAAGAAAAGTATATAATTTTAGTAGGATGGGTTGAAAAAAAAAAGATTGGAGATATATTATAATTTATTAGATATGTTAAGGAAAGTTTATGTAGTTTGGAAAACAAAAATATAATTTACACGATTTTAAACAAATAAAAAAAGTTTGTATAATTTAGTTTTGTTTTAGAAGAAATTTATGAAAAAAATCGTGTAATGGATGTAAGAGGAACTTGACTTAAGTGGAGTCCAAATAAGAAATGGGTTTAATTTTATTTCAATAAAGAGAGTTTAATCTATATTGTCACATTAGGAATTATATGACATAAATATGGATCTAGATAAAAGTACAATGTAAAAAAGATACAAAGTTTATCTTTAATTTTATTTTTTATTCTAAAAATTATGAGATTAGGAGAGTAGATAGGAGATTTGGTTATAATCTAAAAATTTTATTTTTATATTTTAATTTTTAGTCCTTGTAAGTAATTATGATTTCTACGGTCCTTTTCAACGAATAAAACTTTCCACATGTAGTTCACTTTAATTTTCCCTGAGAAATGAGAATCACATGTACAACACGACTTCAAAATAGTGGGGGTGTTTGGCAAAGCGGTCAAACAACCTAAAAACACGTTCAACAGTGTTTTTCCCTAAAACGAGACAATCTCCTCCACATATTTGTCTCGACTTGTGTGAATAAGCCTATAAGTACTTCTCCACCGCTTTACCAAACTTTGGAACGACATTTTTCGACACGTAGGAATGAGAATGGTCTGTTTACAGTTTAAGAGATCTGAAAAACAGACTATGAGACGAGTCGAGATTATAAAACAGTGAATGCGGGTGTACTTTATTATATAGTCATTAACAGTAAAGTTGGAAGTCATACATTTCTCTACAAGTTTACCTGTTATTAACTACCACTCCATAGACACAGGTTAATTAACTTTACCCAATAAATATAATTAAAGGGACTAGGAAACCTTATTTTATGTGTCTTTTGAAATCTATTGGGAGAAATAAGTTTACTAATTTTGAGATGATTTTACGGATTTTAAAATACTTTTATTTATATCAAGATGCTTTTTTACGGATTTTGATATGTTTTTTACGGAGTTCGAGATATTTTTATTTTTAGTTATGGACCGTTTGAAAAAAATGTTTCCGCGCATGCACAAAGTTTGTCTTGACTTCGGAATAAAGGTTTGTTAAACCTTTATTAAAACTAACGCTATGTATGTCCCAATCTCTATCCTTTTCAATCCCGCAGCTAATCATCAAGTAATCTAGCGTTCTTCTCTTCATTAAATTTCATTAAAGCGGCAGAGCTTGGTATAAATAGACACGGGTGGTCGTCAAGGGATCGAGATGAAGTGGTGAACACTAGTAACTCATACTGTGGTGTTCTTCATTATCGATCATTCAGAATATAAACAAAATGAAGTCTCCGTCTTCATATTCACAAATGAACGAAGTTATTGGTGAATTATACACGCACACGCTCCAAGGGGAGTGGGAAGAGGTGGTGAAGTTATACAAAACAAAGCCAGAGGTGTGGAGCGAAGGGATCACGAGCTCAGGTGACACAGCACTGCACATGGTTATCAACGAAGACAACGAACGCGTTGTGGCGGAGCTGGTGAAGATTATCGTCACGGCCGACCGATGCCATGATCCGAAAAAAGTTGAGGCTCTGATGAAGGCGAATGATCGGGGACACACTTCTGCATCGCGCAGCTGCGAGAGGCTCCGTGGAAATGTGCAAGTGCATCGTAGAGGTAGCGAAAAGATTCATGAGCGTGGAGGATTTGCTCAAGATCACTAACAAATGGGGAGAGAACCCTATCTTCATATCTGCTCTCGACAACCTTAAACATGTCTTCATCTACCTGTTCCGGGATGCTCATGAACAAGAGCATAAGCTCCTTACAACTTTCAATGGAGATACTGTCCTTCACACGGCCATTCGAAGAGAGCACTATGGTAAGCGGGAACCTCCTGTACTCTCACTCAACAAAATCCCGCACAGCTTCTCGTGGAACGGTGGAAGCCTATACGTCTTTAGGCATGGTCTTTCGTCTTCCACTGTCTAGTCACTGATGATGTGTGTACGTTTGTGTGTGTATATACTCATAATCTTAATTAATTATTAACATGCATGCTGTAATATCCTAAATTTCGTAAACAAAAATAAAGGTCAAACTGATGAATTACGAAAGGATTTAAGACCCATAGAAAAGAAAAATAGAAAAGAAAATGCCTAAATAAGAAAGAGGATAATCGATTAAGTTCCTAGCCTTGAGAATTTCAAGTAAGAATGACCCAAGGGCAAAATGGTCATTTGGCCTAAATGACAAGAGTAAAATGGTCATTTTGATTAAAAAGGCCTAGGACATGAAATGTCATCAAATAATAAGAACATTTTGGTAATTTGGTCAAAAGTCAACAAAAAAAGTTAGAGTTGAACAAAAAAAAGTCAAAGTTGACCAAAATGTCAAAGAGGACAAAAAAAATGTCAAAGTCAACTAAGGGCAAGGTTGAAATTATGAAAAAGTAGTAAAGGTAGTGGCATTTTGGTAAGTATGAGGAAAGTAAGATAAATAGTGGCATTTTCGTAATTAAGAGATTTCGGAGCTAAAGAAGACTGAGAAATAATTATTTGAGATAGCAGGAATCCTCAAATACCGGAGACCCAAACTAAGAAAAGTTTAGTTGGGTTATAAAGTAATTAATAAAATTATTACCTGGTATCCGATGCGGGCAGTTTCGCTGTACGGAGAACTACAGTGCCCGAAAAGCCCGAAAAAGTATTTTCTTAGAAAATTAATTACGGAAAATCCAGAAAGAATTTTGAGGAACGGAAAAGAGTTTGAGAATCAGGGAAAAATATAAAATTTTTCCATGTCCTTAAGTCAAATTGGCCGCCGAAAGCCCGTTTTACGGTGTTGCACGCAAATCGAGGAATCCTGACGAATTACGAGGGAAGCCCGGAGATGCTATGGACTAGGACATGATGCCACTTAGGCAAGGAGGCCTAGGGGATGGTGCCACACGAAAGATAAAGTCTCCGGAAAAGTAAAAAGGTAGTTACCCGCGTAAAGGGTACTTTACGGAAATGCGTGCCACCGGATCATTTAGCTGGACTGGGCAAAGGCCCAACCAGCAAAAACTGACACCTAGGGGTCTGAAAAGTTGCTTTTTCAGCTAGGAGGAGGAGGGGGTGATGTGGCTCAATGAGGATCAAGTATTTCCAACTTGGTCCCCAAGTTTGAATTTCCATCACACAAATTACAAGAGACCACATTAAACTA
>JANTPZ010130761.1:0-10313 GCA_025593235.1 Vachellia pachyceras
TAGTATTATTCAGAGCGGATTGACTAGAGATCTAGAAGAGGTATTACGTAATTTATCAAATATTGATGAGTTAATCGTTTAGTTTGATGAATTTGGATTTGTTTTAATAATTATTTTTAAATTTGTAGATTTTTGATAATGATTATGCTTACATGGCTGGTGACATTGATTTGATATGGGATTTGATGGCCAAACATCTTATTGATTTGTAGATCATGCTTATTTCTTCAAGGTGAATATTTATAGTTTCAACCATTCATGTCGACTTGTATAGGGTTAATTAGATTGATGAATTGTGTTACTCTGCAACAAATGTACAATGATATATTTGCTTAGTAAATGATAATGGTGACTTTTGTGTTACGTTGCAATAAGGACTTGGCTTTCGAAGATATATACGTCTAACTCTGAGGAGTTTTAATTTATATTTCTCCGCCACAACGACTTTTGATTAGAACCCTGATATTTGTTTATTCTGTCTGGACTTGATTTGGTGTATAAAATGTAACTGTATGCTAAATTAGGTGGGTTGATAAAATTGAAGAAATTTTTTTAAAAAAAATAGTATAAACGACGCCCTAGATAGTGCAATGGGCGCCGTAGGTGTGAGCTACGATGCCCTACATTAAAATGTAGGGCACCGTATTAAAAAAAGGGCACCGTAGGTGAGAGCTACGGCGCCCTACATTATAATGTAGGGCACCGTATGTCCAACTTACGACGCCCAACATTACAATGTAGGGCGCCGTAGCTCTCACCTACGGCGCCTCCTAACTAAAAGGGCGCCGTAAGCTCTAACTTTCTACTTCCCTCACAAATACACCCCCAAGAAAGGGCGCCTATTGGTTTAAAAATAGGGCATAAAAGGTACCTTTTGTAGTAGTGATTTTTCCAACACAAGGTCGGTTATCCAAGGATCAAGAGAGAGATACGAGAAAATATGGAGAAGAGAAGAAGAAAAAGGGAAGGAAATCACTCAAAAACCTAAGGTAACTTGTGATTTCTACTTTTAATCTTTCATATTCTTGCTTTTTAGACCTTCCTATTCAATCATATGGTCTTATTTTCATGGGTTATGTTGGAAAATTTCTGCTGGAAAGTTAGATTGTTGAGAGAGAAAAATGAGTAAGAGTGAGTTTAGAAGAATAGATGCTAAAAATAAACTATATACATGATTTAGAACCGATTAGTAGTTTGTTTGAGTTGATTTGAGCTTGTATGAAATTTTTGACATGAAGTCACTATTCATAGCTACTGGTTGACATTGTTTATGCAAGGGAAGGAATTATTTTGTGTTGCTTAAGCATGAGAAAATGGTCTAGGAATGTATACGAAGGTAAAAGTTGAAAATCACATTTTTGCCAAATTTTGCAACATATTTCAGTCTGCAGGGGAATTGGTAGAAGGAGTATGATTTTAATGATTTTGATGCTCTAATGGATTTAGAAGATAAAATTGTATAGGGTACAAGTAAGAAAACAATTCTTAAAGCATTAGAATTAATTTTGACAAAGTTAAGGTTTTTATGGCCCTTAAAGTTTGTCATATCTCAGATTTTGGGTCTAGTGGCTCAAGAATGAGCCTGATCGATATAAGCTCCTATATCCAGCTAAAGAATAGTGCCAAGAAGTGCCTTACCAAGTAAAATGATCCTCATGGACTATGTAATATTTGACTATCCAAAGTAAAGGTTAAAGGTGAAAGTCAGTTTAGCCAAAGGACAACTGAAATAGTAGAAACCATATAGTAACCATGTATACCTATTGTCCCGAGTTTTGAGCGAAACCATAATTTTTGAAAATTATGGACACGTAAGAACACTTGTGGAAATTATGCCTAGAATTTTGGAAAAATCTCCTGGAGACATAAAAAGAAAGAATAATTTCCCAAATTATGTTTGAGCATAATTGAGGTTTAAATATTAGAATTCACCTCAAAAGTGAATTTGAAGTATTTATTCAATTTTGGCTAGATAAAGGGATTATTAGCCATATATAATTATGAAAAATAGAAAAAGGCCTCAAATGATTGGGAAACAATAGGGGAAACCATATTGACATTTATGTGAATTTATAAAATGGTTTCAGAAATAAAAGTTCTAGGTTCAAATTAATTTTTGGGCTTATAAAATGGAATCATTATTCCAAATTGAAGAAAATTGTTTGTGAACCAATTTAGGTCCAGTAAATTTGTGAATTATGCCATTTCATTAGTTGGGAATTATACAAGGAATTAATTATTGAATTTAGTTCCATACATGTCAAGAAATTGCCAATTCCCATCATAAATAAAGTTATATGACCCCAAATTCCCAAAATTCCATACGTGGTCTGGGTCTGCAAGGAAAGAAGACATTATTAAAATTTATATGGCCCAAAATTAAAGAAGGAAAGGCACAGTTACCATTTATGAGATTTATTTGCAATAAAGCAAGGAAATACCTTGATTCGCACATGGGAAAAAATTAATAAAGTCCACCTGATTGAACTGTATTTATACCACTTTCGTACTTGGATTTTCAGGGTTTTTGATTCAATTTTAGCCCTTCATGACCCTTCTTGTGCTTAGTTTGAGATTTAGAGTTATTGAATTGGATTAGTGTAATTTTGGATGCATCTGCCATGAATAATGATACAATTGTGCTTAAATTCTATCATAAGCAAATGATACTTCAAATATTTGCTATTCTATTTCAGGAATTCTGAACAAGAACATGAGGAGGCAACTCTGGAGAAGTTTGCCGCAGCTAAAGTTCAAAATAGACAAGCACGAACTCTCAGGAGAGTTTCACCACGATGAAAACTCATGTTCGCCGTGGTGAATATCACGCTGCAGCAACTAACCAGGCTCCAAAAGGAAAATAAACCCGACCCGCCTTCTTAGATCCGACCTTGGATGGTTATTATGACCTAAATAAGGTAAGTGTCCAAGAGGAGGAGGAGGAGGAGGCAGAAAACCATTCCATTTTCCCAATCTCTCATTCCCTCTACTCATCGAAACCCTACTACCATTCCATTTCATCAATAATCCATTATGATGCTTCAATCTTCCATTTGGAGTTTGATTCTGCACCATATGAGTAGTTAAGCATCTCCCTTCCTTCTGGAGGTGAAGATAGCTTGAGTTCGAAGTGCCAAAAGGGGAGTATTGATTTTCAATCTGTATTTATGTTATAGATTACTTTGTTTCTGAGTTAGAACTTGTAATTTGTACGTAGATACTTAGTCTCGGTCGAGCTAAACTTGGATTATTTGTGTATTAAACTTGTTTTGTGATTGACATGGTAGAGTGAAGTCTCACTTCTACCTATTCAATGAAATCTTTGTTGTTCTCTTCTATCTTCCTAGTTGTGCTTAATTTTAGAGAAAATGATGTGTTGAGTTGAATTTGTCACCTTACGATTTCCGTATATACACTGTGTGTTTTTAAAGGGTTTCATGGAATGGAGTTCATTACATGGAATTCTTTAACCAGCGAGTTGTTAGGGTTTTCATTACGAAACTTAGTGCGAGAATCAATACTTTCCCTAATCTTTTGTGAACTATGACGGTTTGATTCATTTTCAAAAGGAACTTCATTATCCACACTTAACACTTCAATTCTGTTTTCACTGCTTTCTCTAAATCAAGAAAAGACCAAAAAGAAGTTTTGTTTTATTTTGTAATTAGCTCTAGATATATAGCAATTTTGAATCAAAGAAAACGGATTTCATTTGCAAAGCGAACCTCATCGCAAGCTAGTATGTAGTGGTGCACAAATAGCTCCAGAGAGAACGACCCTAGGGTTGCACCCTGTGCAATCCTTGGAAATTACATATATTTTGATCCATTTTCAAGGGCTAGACAATGACAAGATTTTATATTCTGTGGCTTAGGTCGAATCACCACCAAAGGCCATTTAAAAGTGGTGGATGTGTGCTTATTCATGGGCTGAAAATGAAGAAGTTTTGCTGGATTTATTGGGCTAAGATCAATCAAAGGAAAAAGGGGACAAACGTTGGCAACATCTTATTAGTGGAAATCTCAAGTTAGCAAATATAATTGAATGTATTATTTTAACATCATTTTCCATCCTTTTCCTTTGTCATTTTCGGTTGAGATTAAGCAATGGCCCGGGGGGAGAGACAAAACTTCAAGCATCCAAAAATGGCGGTGGAAACAGTTAGAAGAGAGAGAAGCAAAACCCAAGCTAAACCCCTACCAAACCACCCGAAAATCCAAGAACAGTCTTCATAAAAGCTGGTTGCTAGATCAAAAGCTTCATTCCTATGGTTTTAGATTTCTGAGTGCATGAGCGTTGGGGCCAACAAGCTAGAGTAAAGGGTAAAGAAGCAAGAATCAAGTGCTAAAAGGAGAAAGAGGTCAGAGTAAATTTCTTTTGTCATAGTTTTCATTTTGAGTAGCTTGCTCTATTAATATATGATTTGCTGCCCTGATTTGTAGAGGTCAGAGCTGTGCGATTATGATGTTAATTAGATGTGATGATGACGGTAAGAAATGAATTCAAGTGTTAGAAAGCAACAATTTCGTGGATATGGAAGCAACAAGGCATCATTTATGATTCAAAGGAATCTTATTGTACTGTCACACATGAATCTGGTTGGAGGAGTGAGTTTTTCATGAAATAGATGTTACCATCAAATCCTTTACAAGAAATTGCATGGGAAAATACCAAGGGAGTGAAGTAAAAACTTAAAGAATAGATAAGTAAAGGACAAATAAAAAAATTTGTGTAAATGATGAGTATTGGTTATGTTGTTTCAGTGGCTCTAATGAGTAAAATGAACATTTTATTAATGTATTTAGGGCCTTGGGATATCAAGGAAGATAAATTGGTGGTTTCACCAGCTAGCCTCAAAGATTGGAAGAAAAGGAAGTAGTGGGAAAATAATTAGTAAAGTAAAATTTCAAGGTAGCAACTTTACCTATTCTTGCATTTAAGTTGTGTTTATATTTTGTTATGCTTCCTAGCTTGCCAGGAGTTGAATAGTTATTTTATCTTGAACATGTTGAATGACTCTTTGAACTGTTTCATGGCCATGATTGACAATTCTATAGTTTAAGTGCATGTTCTTGGTTATGTACCTCGGTAATGCCACTTGTTAATAAGTAAATGGTGGAAGTATAATTTGATTGCATGAATAGTAATTGTTTGCTACTGGGATTCTTTGAATCTCACCCATCAATAACTAACCATGCTAGGTTACAAGCTTCCAAGATAAAAGTGAATGCAAGAGGCAAAGGGTAAGTAGAACAAGAGAGATAAGCTTCTATAATATTATTCTGCTACAAGTTATTAAATGTATAGCAATTCCAATAAGTTGTGTAAATTCAATATGAGGCCTTAGCGTGTATATATGATACATATTGATGAGTGTAAGTGACTGTTTGCCTAAGTATGGCTTAGAAAGTGTGATTTTAAGATGCATGATCTATGTAATATCCCAAATTTCGTAAATGGAAATAAAGACCAAACTAATGAGTTACGAAATGATTTAAGGCCCCATAGATAAGAAAAATAGAAAGGAAAATGCCTATAGACAAGAAAGGATGATCGACTAAGTCCCTAGTCTTGAGGATTTTAAGTTGAAAAGACTAAAGGGCAAAATGGTTATTTGGCCTAATAATAAGGGTAAAATGGTCATTTTTTAATAAAAAGGCCTAGAGCATAAAATGTCATCAAATAATAAGGACATTTTGGCAATTTGGTCAAAAGTCAACAAAAAGTTAAAATTGACCAAAAAGTCAAAGTCAACCCAAAAGTCAAAATTGACCAAAAAGTAAAAGTTGACAAAAAAATGTTAAAGTCAACCAGGGTAAGGTTGGAATTAAGAAAAAGTAGAAAAAGTGATGGCATTTTGGTAATTATGAGGAAAGTAAGATAAGTAGTGGTATTTTCGTAATTAAGAGATTTTGGAGTTAAGGACGATTGAGAAATAATTATTTGAGGTAGTAGGAGTCCTCATATGCCGGAGACCCAAACTAAGAAAAGTTTAGTTGGGTTATAAAGTAATTAATAATATTATTACCCGATATCAGGTGCAGGCAGTTTCGTTGTACGGAGAACAACAGTGCCCGAAAAGCCCGAAAAAGTATTTTCTTATAAAATTAATTAAGGAAAATCCAGGAAGAATTTTGAGGAATGGAAAAGATCTTGAGAATCAGGGAAAAATATAGAATTTTTCTATGTCATTAAGTTAAATTGGTCGTCGGAAGCCCGTTTTACGGTGTTGCACGCAAATCGAGGAATCCTGATGAGTTTCCAGGGGAACCCGGAGATGCAATGGGCTAGGACATGATGCCACCTAGGCAAGGAAGCCTAGGGAATGGTGCCATGTGGGAGATAAAGTCTCTGGAAAAATAAAAGGTAGTTACTTGCATAAAGGTTACTTTACGGAAATGCGTGCCACAGGATCAGGTAACTGGACCGGGCAAAGGCCTAGCCAACAAAATCTGACACCTAGGGGGTCTTAAAAGTCACTTTTTCAGCTAGGATGAGACATGGAGATGTGGCTCAATGTGGATCAAGTATTTTTGCTACTTGGTCCCCAAGTTTCTTTCTCCTCCACACAATTTTTCAAGAGTCCATTTAATCAATAATCCTCCATTTTCTCCTCTCATTTTCGTCACTCCCCCCCCCCCCCCAAGTCTGAAATTTTTCTCTCTTCTCTTAAGCTCCCAAGACACCATTTTTGCTCTCTCAAGGTAGAAGAATGAGCTCACATGCAAGGTAAAGCCCAAGCAACCTCCTTTCTTGAGTCTTGCAACCTCTTTCACCTTTCTAATGGTTTGATTTCTTGAAGGAGTCTCTCTTTTTGAAGATGAGAGGAAAGGATTTCAAAAGGTGATAATGGAAAATGAGAGGTTTTTAAAGAAACAAAAGGTTGCAAACTCTTCTTTAAAGTAGTAAAGAGTGTTTGATGGTTGTAGTTATTGTTTTGGTTTTTGTTGGGAGTTGTTGTTGAGATTTTGGAAACCATACAGGGAGATGCTGTCCATTTGAAGTCTTGAAAAGGGAAAATGTGTTTGAGTATTTTGGTGCTTGAATCATGATTTGGAAGCAAGAATACACAAGTATTCATAAGCAAAAGTTGAAAAATCCAAGAACCCTTCTTTTTCTGTTTTTTTCGAAAATCTGTGAAAAATAGAAGGAGTGGGATTTTGATGATTCTAATGCCTCCAATGGCTTCAAAACGAAGTTTTGTGTAGGGTAAAAATAAGAAAGGGGTTTGAGAAGCCTTAAGAACCATAAAAGTCAAGTCTTGAACTTGTAAGGGTCTTGAAAATGCAAGAGGAAGCTTTATTACGTTTTTGCAAGTTTTCTTGCATTAGGATGATTGGATATTCATGTGGATATTATGACATGATCTTTAGGAAGTTGAGATCTTCAAGAGCACATTTGGAAGGTTATTCAAGGGAGCCCTAAAATGAAAAAGAAAGAGCTAAGATCTTGAGGTAGCAAGACTACTAAACTAAACTTATGTTTTATGAAACTTTGTTGTGAATGATGCATGATCTTTGTGATGAATGAAGTGAATGATATGTGTATGAAATGTGACCTTGATTTCTATGGCCATATGCATATATATAAAATGTAGTTTGAACATGTCACATGTTATATGCTCATACACTTGTTTTAAGTTGTAATATGCTCATTCACAATGTTTTTGTTTAGTTAGTTTTGCTATTGGGATTTGCATAAATCTCATTATCCCCCAACTAACCATATAGGTGGAAGCTAAAGCAAGGGTAAGGAAAATTTTATAGATGAATGAAGAATATGCTCTTGCTTGCATGATTTTTGTATGAATATATGAGTTTCTAAACTCTCCATGACGTTGATGTAGTTGTAACCCTTAAACCTCAACATGAAGTATCATGTAAATATGTGATGATGCATGCATGAAAATGGGCTAAAAGTGCTAAGGAATGGTAAAGAAGTGATAATGCATGTTAGAGGTGGGTTAATGAACCAAAAAGAAGTTTTGGTGAATTTTAAGAAAAGTTGATTTCCAAAGCTTAAGGGTTCCAAAGGCCCTGAAAAACTGATCGGTTTCACGTGAGAAACAAAATAGCAAATGAGATCCAAATGAGCTGAAGCTTTCAAGTTAGAAACTACACATCCTGAGCTTTAAAATTATATAAATTTTGCGAAATTTGGATTTGTATTCCATGAGATATGATTTTTCAAATTTAAGGGAAAAATCTGGGAAAAACTCGAAGTAACCATTTGAGCTACAAACTTGACGGAATAAAATGATTCAAATGGGTAAGGATTGGAACTAATGATTATTTGTCCCCTATAGATCACTTAATAATCTAAATTTAGAAATTGGAATCACTCTATTTCAATTTTTTGAGAATTAATTATGAATTTTTAAATTTGGACCAGAAATATGGAAAATGGGCCAATGAACAGTAATAGCGTTTTTGAAGAAAAAGAAAAATTTTCCAGTTCACTAAAAAGGCCAATTTAAGTAATCTAAAGCCCAATAGTGATTCTAAAATGATCTAATATGAGTAAATATGTGAAAATAGGAGGTGTTACACTTGGTGGTATCAGAGCCCAAGGTTTTGGCTTATGAGCCCATAGTAGAAGTTTTTGGGCATCCTTATTGCTTGGATATGTGTTTAATATGAATGTGTTTAGTGCTTTATTGGTTGTGGCTTATGCTTGAGTTGTTATCATTTATGTTCTGAAATAAATAAATGTGAATAGCTGAGCATGAGTAGTGATAGCACCAAGATAACACAAATACATGATCCTGAATACGAGGAGTATGATACGCATACCCTGGAGGTGAGTTTAAACTCCGAATTGTCAGTCAACAATGATGATCCTCGTGAGATGGAGGAGCCCGTTAAAGAGAAAGACAATCCACAAGCTGAGATGGGTATGCTAAAGGAGAAGCGCTTAGGGAAGAAAAGAATGACAGATGATTATGGGTTGACAAAACCAATTGTTACTAAGCCGATGAACCGGAAGAGCGGCCGTTATCAGAAAAAGATGCAAAGTATGGCTCAGATAGCCATGAAAGATTCTTTTATGATTAAGCCAGAGAAGCTAATCATATCATTAAAAGAAGAGGATCCAGAAATAGGAAGAGAATTCCAAATATACTCCATATGGATCAGGATCCAATACCATAGTATCATCTCAAGATTCACACGAGATGCAGAGGCAATCAGGAGATCTAAGTCGAGATTATAAAGTCCGTCCAGAAGATATAGCTTAAGGGAAATCCAGATACCATGAATTTGATAGGGCATATCTGGGAATTGAAGACTGATAAACCCTTATCTTATATGAAGAAATTGCATTGATGTTAACCTCTTGGTGTGTAAATTGAGCTTAAATAAGTCAAATAAAGGCTATTTGTGTTAATAAGAGACCAAAGAAATTTAGTGCTTAAAATGAGACATTCCATCATTTTCTAAAGTATCATTTTAAATACATGAGGTTACATCAAATTCTTATTGAATATGTAGGACACTGGCAAAAATATAAAACGCAGCGTTTGAGGGACTTGAGGAGCAGAGAACGAAAGTCCAAGAGCAATTGCACATATGAGGAAAGAAACCAGAAGTAATGGATTCAATTGGAAACAAACCAAAGGGGCAGCTGGCATTAGTTAGACAAAAAAATCAAAATCAGAGATCTCTTTTATCCGGTGTGTGTAGTCTTTTATCTGGCGGATTTTTGACTCTCTGAAGGACAGGTCACAAGGAGCACAGAGATCTCTGTAGCTTCATCAATTCAGTCCATTCTTCCAGAACCATCCCTCCTTTCTGAGAAGCATCCACCACTTCACTCCACCTTCCAGAACCACTTCGCCTCAGATCAACAAGATCTCCACAACATCCAGTCGGCCACCTCGTTGAAGATCCATCAATCTTCAGTGTCCAGATCTCTCGCCTGCCTTATCATCCACTTCACTCGTCCATTTTTGTTGCCTCTAGTCAACCACTCCATTGTCTCGTCCGTAGATAAAGAAGCAGAACCATGAACTGGACCTGAACGTCTCCTGAAAAGCACGGCTTCACTGGAAAGGAGAGTTATCAGTTTTGTTAAGCGTAGTCAGTGTCTTCAATCACCCGAACATCATCACTTCACTATCCTTAGCATCTCCTTTCTCAACATCTGGACTGCACAGCGTCAACGCTGTTGGAACCTTGTTTTGATGATAACAAAATTATGATAAAAGATTGCAAAAATGATTTCAGAATCCAAGTTTGAACATGTTGATTCAATACTTCATGGAGTCACTCGAGTGTTGTATCAAAGTATTGACAGTACTCGAGCATTGGAACTCA
>JANTPZ010130763.1:0-40011 GCA_025593235.1 Vachellia pachyceras
TTTCAATGGTCATTTATCTGGTCAGCCTCATATTTTGCTGACTTTTACTTTACCTTCTAGATCGCACATTATTTGACTAGCCTCATAAGTAATTGCTCACAATCATACTGGAGGCTTTAAGCTTCAATCCGTGAAGCTTTCTAACATTCTTCACTTCTTATCTTATCTTTATCTATAACTGGCCTGATTATTACCCATTCAGGACTTACAGTTTTGCTCTTTATTTTCTTTACTTTCTTGCATGAGGAATTAGGAATAAGCTCCTCTTGATTGACAGTCAGCTACCTATGGAAATAATCAAGGGTACTCTCTCTGTACTAACTATTCATCATGAGGACAGCTACCTATAAAAAGATGTGGCATTTTTATTTAAAAATAGATTAATACATTTTTAAAAAACTCGATTTATGTAATCCTCTAATGAAACTGAGTCACAGTGGATGTTTCCATTCAATTCTATTAGAGTTAAATATTTAATTCCTTTAACCTTATCTAGTTGCAAAAAAGATGTGGCATTTTTATATCCAAAAAGATGTGGATGTAGGTCGGAAGGACCGAACCAGGATAAATCATCGTGTTTATCTTCTCTTCTCTGCTTTGCTCTTTCTTTCAATGACTTTATTTTATTTACTCTTTGATTCAACAAAAATTTTTATAACACCCAATTCACCCCCTCTTGGGTGACAGCCATCCTAACATTTGGTATCAGAGCAGGTCTCTTGTTTAAAGTACTTAACCGTCTCAAGAGTGATCCATGGCTAAAATTGGGTTGTATGTGTTTTCAGATGATTTTGATTATGCTATTCTACAGTTTTGAAAAGATATTGATTTTCTGTTTTTGAAAGCTAGAACGATAAATTTTATAAAAGGATTTGATTATGATTTGTAGAATGGTTTCAAAATGTTTTTCATCTCAAAGAGAGAAAGGATTGGATCAAAGAAGAAAAGAAATTGATTGATTTCTTTGAACTCTTGAGCAATGAAACTTCAGTTTCGTGATGTTTATCAATGTTAAAATCTTATTTGAGACATTTGAGATATCTTGATTATATTTATATTTCTGACAAATGTCTTGATGATAAAAGTGTTGACAGTTCATTTAAGTCTATAATTTGCATATCCTCAGATGATGAACAGTTAGAAGTTGAGAACGTGAAGAATTTACAAAACGCTTCCATAACTCAAAGAGTATATGAGAAAGAGGAATCCCAGGAAGAGCTATGCCTTGACAAATATGACGAATCTTGCTCTGGAGCTCCAAATTCACTTTTGGTAAACAATTTTAATTTTTTCTAATGCATATTGAAAAACATATTCTATAAGCTTGCACAAAATTGTTTTTCAAGCTATTAATTGATTCAAAAACAAAAAAATGTTTTAAGTCTAGCTAGAAAAACTGTTAGGAAGATAGAATGTTTATGTGTGCATGCTCTTGACAAATGCAATCTTACAAATCTAGTCATTGTAAGCTTCATTCTTTCATTTGTAAATATTGTGGTAAACCCCATCATATTTCTCACATGTGCTATACTGAAGATTTCTATTGTGAGAAATAAATATTTTTGGGTTCTTAAGGACAAGTAAGGTCCAATACTAACATATAATGACCCAGTTATACGTGGGTACCAAAATGTCTATCTAGTATTTCAGTCATGCAGATAAATTCATGGACATAAAGGTACTGAGAAGATAAAGAATCAAAAAGCTTCTCACGTATGAAAAAGTAGACTCTTAAAACCTACAAAGGAGAATGCTTGAATCATCTACTGCCTAATCATAAGAAGCAACGAAGGCAGTAAAGGCCTGCTTCAAGAATAAACTATCATGGAGCTGCAGTAGTGAGAAAAAAAAATCAAATTTCCATGAACCAAAGAGGAAGCTGAACAAGTGAAGAACGGATTTTTGCTATGATCTATCAAGCCAACACCGGGAAAGAGATAATATGGTGATATCAAAATTTTTTTATCCCTTGCTATCTTTATTATTTGATCCCTATTATTTTTTCATTAGCAATCAAATCTTGATTTTCAACCTGTTTCAGATTGCTATATGAATTAATAGATAAAAAAATTGCTTAAGTATATCTGTTATTATTTTTAAAATGCATAATCAAAAGATTTCAATTCATACTAATTTTACAAAAGTGCATATGCATGTTTTGATAAGCACACATTCTTTACTTAGATGGTTTTCAGAAAATTCAAGGTTGATTTGTTTGTGAAAACCAGAAATGCTTCAAAGGAGTCTTTCACAGTAGCGATTTTAATGAGTGAAAAGCTTCATGTCTAACATATGGACCCATGAATCTATGCCTTATTATTTATAAATTCTTGTACTCAGTTTGCTACTTGAATTATTTCAAAATTAAATTCAATGAGTCAAGATAATTTCTGGGTCAAAGGCAAAGTCATTATGACTTGTTCTCCTTGTAAAAACCTTCAACATGTCATCGTAATTGTACTCTAAATTGAAGCATTTTGATATTTGAAAATTGTTAACCTCTGTTTTTAGCACAAGCATAATGTATTTATCATGGTCTTCAAAAATGAGATTTCATACTTTCAAAATCTCAATTTCGTAATGCATTGTGTTTTGAAAGAATCTCCAATTTAAAACAATTCTCATATTGTGTTATCAATTGAGGTTAAATTTCCTTCATTCATGTTTTATCATTTTTAAGGTTGGCTTGAATGAAACTGTTTTTCAAAAGAGCCTTATGCTTTCAAAAGAACTTATGATTTATATTTTAGAAAGCATAAGTTAACTTTTCAAGTAAATTATATTTAGCTCTTGCTAATTTAAATGATTTCTTTGCTCAAAGAGTTATATGATTAAACATATTAGAGCTTCAGAGTCATTGTTGTTAATATAGCGTGGACTCATGAGAAGTTGGATACCAAAGGAAGAAAAAGATTGATATGATTGTGTAGGATGAGAAAATGCTTCTCAAGGCTATGACTACATGGAAATAAACAAATATCTTGCTGAAGCTGAATCCGAAAGCTTGACTTTTGGTGCTAAAAGTACAAAGGAGGAAAATCAATATTGATCAACCAAAATCAAGCAAGATACGACAAGGAAGAGCATATATGGTAACACATAATTTCTATCCAAGGTTATATTTCAAATTATCAATTCATTTGGGTAATGAATAAATGATTCATGTTGCATTCCAATAGTAATCAATCTATTATGCTTTTGAAAATATATTTCAGATTGCTAACTGGATTGAAAGCGAAAATTGTGCATAATCTTTTTACTATCTTGTAATTTTAAATGCTCAATTCAAATTCATGTTTTTACACTGCATATATATGTTTTAAAAGAAGTTTATATTTTGATTCAAAATTCAATTTTTCAAACTTGGAAGTCAGCAGTGTCAGAGATGCTTCAATTCGATTGAGTTTTCCCCTAGTGATTTGTGTAAACTCAATTTATTTGGATAATGAGTCTGTGCCTCAATATTCATATATTATTGTACTCTCTTTGCTCAAATACACAAATGATTGATTATCTTTTTCTGAGTAATATGAGTATTACACTCAAGTCTGTGACTTGAATGTTCTTGCATGTCAAGATCAATAGCAAAGTCATTGTGCTTACATTCATCATGATTAGGCCCTTTTGGCCATTTTATTAATCATATGACTTTTGCTCTTGAGAAATTCTTCATCTTATGAACATCAATGTTCAAGATCTTAAAGTGAAGCATTAATGGTACTTCTCTTGATCAGTAACTTACATCATTTTCAGCACAAAATTCACATGTTTGGGAAATGAGTTTCAAATTCTTTCAAAACCTAAACTTCGTCTATCCTCTATGATTTGAAAGAACATATGATATTTTTTTAAAAAAACATGACATGATCATTCTTGGAAAACATTCATGAATTATCTTTAAATGTTGATCGTGTTTATTTTCTCATGTCAGATTTATGTGCATAAGCTTATTGGGTTGAGCAAACTTGATTTTCAAATGGTTCTTACGCTCCTTAAAACTGCTTTCATCATTCAGAGCACAAGTTCTTTCAAGCTTCAGATATATCATTTTGATTATATTCCTCTGTGAGCATTACATTAAAAATCAATGGCACCTTTTCTAGTTAGAACTCCTTTACAAATTGCCATTGAATTTTGCAAAATATCATTCTTGATATCATCTAATTGTTACTCATTATGAATTAGTGATTTGAATTCAACTATTTGGGGAGAATGCTTATTGATCCTTGTTTCAATCTAATCTTAATGTTTTGGGGATAATGTTCAACTATTTGAATTTTGCAAAATGATGTTGATTTGGGGAGAATGTTCAAATATCATATTATTTTGATTATATAAGAGCATAAGATTGTTGAACTTAACTTCATATGGACCCAAGAAAAGGTGGGTACCAAAGAATAGCTCAGTTTAATGTTTTATAGGTGCTTAAGTGTGTATTTTCAGCATTATCAGTCAAAATGCTTGTGCACAAGATCAAGGTTTTGAAGTTTTTGAAGTAGTACTCAAGCACAAATGAAGTTATGCTCGAGTATTAGAGAAAATTGAATCAATTGATACAGTGCTGAATGCTAACTCCCGAGCAATGTGAGGAAGCATAGGTAATGCTCGAGCATTCAATCTCAATGCTCGAGCAGTGTAAGCTTTTCTAGCATCAAAGACCATGAAGCTCGAGTACTTGGAAACAGCTCTCGAGCACTAGAGTGCAGCACTCGAGCACTGAAAGCTACTGCTCGAGTACTGGTCAATTTGTTCCTGAAATACCAATGTTCTTCAATTTTCTTTCCCATAACCTGAGTGGCATTCCTTTTGACTCAAATCATATTGGGCAAAAGATTTTGATAATCAGAGACCATTTATTTCTTCTTCACTTGTGTTGCACATTCATTTCCTCTGAAATAATTTTCTGAGTCTTCAAAACCTTCATCAAAATCAATTTTATTTTCTCAAAACTTCCTCCAGTTTTTTTTATTTGCCAAATCATCAATCGCTTTAGACTTTTGTTCAACTATTCGATAAATTATTTTAACTATCATGAAAGATTTTGCAAATTTGGGAAAAGTCACAACTCTATTTCTCATGACTGTTTTAAACTCGTGCATTCATTAAGGGGGGCTTCAATTCACTTGTGTTTTTCAAATTCCAAAGCTCATATTAGTTATGATGATGTATGTTCCTTTCCTGCTCATTATTTGAAACACCTTTTGTTGAAAGGAATATTTCACACTTGTTTGTGCTAACCAATCTCCTTGCAAGAATGAGTCTGACATTATGATAGGAGAAATGGAAGTTATTCATCGTTTTTGAAGCTTGCTCACAAGCTTTATTATGAACTTCCTTCAAATCAACATCATTTATGCAAATATGGATGAAAGCTCAACTCGATGGAGAAATCTTGAACATGAAATCTAAGATGCATAGATAGCACAAGCATAGTGGAAGCAGCAAGAGATGATTGCAATAAATTTCAAAGATCAATCATCAATTTGCCAAATCAAATGAGCACTTCTAAACCCTCTCTTTATCTTTCAAGCATGTTTTTAACCTCTCTCATATCTTTACAAATTTATTTCAAATCTATTTTCAAACTTGTGAGCTCCTTTCAGTTTCTACATCCTCCCTCTTTCAAATCCATTTTCAAAACCTCAGCAATATACTTCAAATATGTTTTCATGAAAACAATCCTTTGTTTGAAACTTAAAAACATGGAGAGCAAAACATTTTTTTATAAAAAAATATTGCAAACTTTTTGCTGATGTCAAATAGGGGGAGAGATGGACATGAAAAATATGTTGCATCATCCAATTTGCTTTTATATTCATACATATTTTCATGAGGGATTTGTCATCATCAAAAACAGGGAGAATGTTAGATATGATTAGTTTTGATGATGTCAAATAGGAGCAAAATGTTTTACAATGCAAAAAGTTTTCACAATACATATTTACCATGCATAATGATTTTACAATGCATATTGATTTTTACAATGCATATTGGTTAATAAATATTTATGTATCCTGTTAATTGGAGGATGATTTAGTTAAATAACTCATTTTGAATGTTAAAATGTTTTAAATAGATGTTTTATCATTATACATTGGTTAACCATTCATCTCAGCTTCATTGGGATACTTAAAACTGATTCTAGAAATTAATGCTCAAGTTATGTGTTTTCGGAGCTTCCAATGAGTCTTTGGAGTCAACACTCGAGTATTGGGCACATAATACTCGAGCATTGACATCTGGGGAGTCAATACTTGAGCATTGGACCATTAATACTCGAGCATTGACCTCTGGGACTCAATACTCAAGCACTGAACCATTAATACTCGAGCATTGACCTCCGGGACTCAATACTCGAGCACTGGATATCTAGTGCTCGAGCATCGGGGTCCTCTGGTTTCTGACAGCTTGCTATATGTATGATATTTTGATCATATCTCCTAAAATACAACTCTGATTGATGTGAAAGCAATTTTAAATGAAACTAGACTCAAAATTCGTTTCATAGACACCAAGAACAGCCTTAAAGGATTTTAAAGAAGGAGATATAAATTTATAGACTTGGTGGTCAAAACTGAACGCATTATTTCTGATTGCTGCTTATTGAATCTATCATAAATTTCTTTATATACATTATTTGGGACTAATTCCTGTTTCATTTGAAAGTAGACTTGCAAGGCTTTCCATTGACATATTATAAGCGAGGTTTGGAGTTGAAATGAGAGAGTTATGGTCGTTGTAATTTGAGCTACAAGCTGTGCTCGAGCACTTGATCTCTAATGCTCGAGCATCAGGTTTCAGAATCAGGTTTTCTCCACAAAACATGCCAATACTCGAGCACGGGCACCTAGTGCTTGAGCATTGAGGTCAAAAATAAGTTTTCCACATAGTGTTTTCACTCAATGCTGTAGCATACGTATCAAGCACAACAAGCACTCGAGCATTGACACCTAATGCTCGAGCATTGTGCTTCTGGGACGCAATGCTTTCACTGAACACTCCAAGCATTGACAGAAAGCATTATCAATACTCGAGCATCGGGCAAAATCTATTCATCAATACTTTCTGAAAATGCTCCAGCATGCAATGCAAGCACACTTTATGCTCGAGCACCATGATTTTAGCACTCGAGTATTGTGACTTTTCAGAACTCATATTTTTCAATACTTGAACAGAATGCTCGAGCAACCTTATCAAGTACTGTCAATAATCAAGCATTGTTTTCCAATGCTCCAGCATTGAGCCTTTCACTTGCAAAATTCTTTTCTCCACTCGAGCACTGACTTAAAGCATTGAGGTTTCTGAAAGCACTTCAAGTCAACACTCAAAGCATTGGCTGAAAGTAGTGCCAATGATCGAGCACTAAGTTTCAGTGCTCGAGTGTTGACAGTTTTTCTCAACACTGTTAGACAACACTGCAAGCATTGTGAATACTCGAGCACAAACTTTCAATGCTCGAGCATCGGGCTGAAATTTTTCACTATTTACCAATACTCTATTACAATGCTCCAGCATTCACTTACAGCATTACTAGTACTCGAGCACAATGATTCATCACTCAAGTAATAAGATTTGTCAAAACTTATACTTTCCAACACTTGCTCAGATTACTCGAGTATTCCTAGGAAGCATTGTCAGTACTCAAGTACTGAGATTCTTTACTCGAGTATTTGATTCTTTTTCAAATACTTTCAGATAATACTCGAGTATTGTGTCATAGCATTGAGTTTTTCTTTGAAATATTCTGAGCAACACTCGAGCATTGAAGTCTTATGCTCGAGCACTGTTTCTCTCACCACTTTATCTTTGACACACTTCACCTACGCCACACACCTACTTTCCTTATTTGTGTAACGGCTTTTTTGAATATCAACTGCTCTCATAAATGCTTGATGCTTAGACTTATTAACAGGGAATAGGAATGCTCTGAATACCTTTTCAGCATGACTCTCAATGGACAAACTCACAGACAACGTCTCTCTTTGTGTTAGAGCCATTTAATGCAAAACATTATACAACCTCATCAGACACTGAAGCATAAGTATAACGGAAGCAAAGTAGTTTCTAACGGATTAATCTTCTTCAACAAACACTTGCTTCTTTTCAGGACTCCAAGGGCTATTCTTTCTCTTTCAGCAAACAAATCTGTCAGAGCAGACCATGTTTGGAAAACAGAGCACAAGAGCCAAAGCTGAACAAAAAATACAACGCTCCTCTCCAACGGACATATTTTGCCAGCATCTATAAATATGAGGAAGCAACAAATAGAAAAAGAAGATACGAAGTATATGGAGTCACCAAGCTCAAAACAGAGAATGTGGATTCATGGAAATCCCACCACATTAGGACTCTGATATTATACTTCTCCGAGAGCTTCAATGTTTATCTATCCACTCTTTGAGAGAATATATCAGTTAATACAAACTTACTGTATTTCTGTGAGAAACTCAAGATTGGGATCTTAAGATTGTTGGGCTGAGTTTGAGTTGAGAAAGCAAAGCATGTTGGTCTCTGTTATAGGGCAAATCGTGAGGGGGAGTGTGATTCCCTTTGTAAAGGCTAGAGAAGCCTGATGTTATTATTGTTAGTGGATTGGAAAATCTCAGATGAGCTATGAGGACTAGATGTAGGTCGGAAGGACCAAACCATGATAAATCATCGTGTTTATCTTCTCTTCTTTGCTGTGCTCTTTCTTTCAATGACTTTATTTTATTTACTCTTTGATTCAACAAAAATTTTTATAACACCCAATTCACCCCCTCTTAGGTGACAACCATCCTAACATTTAGTATCAGAGCAGGTCTCTTATTTAAAGGACTTAACCGTCTCAAGAGTGATCCATGGCTAAAATTGGGTTGTATGTGTTTTCAGATGATTTTGATTATACTATTCTACAGTTTTGAAAAGATATTGATTTTCTATTTTTGAAAGCTAGAACGATAAACTTTATAAAAGGATTTGATTATGATTTGTAGAATGGTTTCAAAATGTTTTTCATCTCAAAGAGAGAAAGGATTGGACCAAAGAAGAAAAGAAATTGATTGATTTCTTTGAACTCTTGAGTAATGAAACTTCAGTTTCGTGATTTTTATCAATGTTAAAATCTTATTTGAGACATTTGAGATATCTTGATTATATTTATATCTCTGACAAATGTCTTGATGATAAAAGTGTTAACAGTTCATTTAAGTTTATAATTTGCATATCCTCAGATGATGAACAGTTAGAAGTTGAGAACGTGAAGAATTTACAAAACGCTTCCATAACTCAAAGAGTATATGAGAAAGAGGAATCCCAGGAAGAGCTATGCCTTGACAAATATGATGAATCATGCTCTGGAGCTCCAAATTCACTTTTGGTAAACAATTTTAATTTTTCTGATGCATATAGAAAAACATATTCTATAAGCTTGCACAAAATTGTTTTTCAAGCTATTGATTGATTCAAAAACCAAAAATTTTTGAAGTCTTGCTAGAAAAACTGTTAGAAAGAAAGAATGTTTATGTGTGCATGCTCTTGACAAATGCAATCTTACAAATCTAGTCATTGTAAGCTTCATTCTTTCATTTGTAACTATTGTGGTAAACCCCATCATATTTCTTACATGTGCTATACTGAAGATTTCTATTGTGAGAAATAAATATTTTTAGGTTCTTAAGGACAAGTAAGGTCCATTACTAACATTTAAGGACCCAGTTATACGTCGGTACCAAAATGTCTATCTAGTATTTCAGTCATGCAGATAAATTCATGGACATAAAGGTACTGAGAAGATAAAGAATCAAAAAGCTTCTCACGTATGAAAAAGTAGACTCTCAAAACCTACAAAGGTGAATGCTTGAATCATCCACTGCCTAATCATAAGAAGCAACGAAGGCAGTAAAGGTCTGCTTCAAGAATGAACTATCATGGAGCTGCAGTAGTGAGAGAAAAATCAACTTTCCATGAACTAAAGAGGAAGCTGAACAAGTGAAGAATGGATTTTTGCATTGATCTATCAAGCCAACACCGAGAAAGAGAAAAATATGGTGATATCAAAATTTTTTTTATCCCTTGCTATGTTTATTATTTGATCCCTATTATTTTTCATTAGTAATCAAATCTTGATTTTCAACCTGTTTCAAATTGCTATATGAATTAACAGATAAAAAAATTGGATAAGTATATCTGCTCATATTTTTTAAATGCATAATCAAAAGATTTCAATTCATACTGATTTTACAAAAGTGCATATGCATGTTTTGATAAGCACTCATTCTTTACTTACATGGTTTTCAGAAAATTCAAAGTTGATTTGATTCAAATCATAGAGGATAGACGAAGTTGTGGTTTTGAAAGAATTTGAAACTCATTTCCCAAACATGTGAATTTTGTGCTGAAAATGATGTAAGTCACTGATCAAGAGAAGTGCCAGTAATGCTTCACTTTAAGATCTTGAACATTGATGTTCATAAGATGAAGAATTTCTCAAGAGCAAAAGTCATATGATTAATAAAATGGCCAAAAGGGCCTAATCATGATGAATGTAAGCACAATGACTTTGCTATTGATCTTGACATGCAAGAACATTCAAGTCACGGACTTGAGTGTAATACTCATATTACTCAGAAAAAGATAATCAATCATCTGTGCATTTGAGCAAAGAGAGTACAATAATATATGAATATTGAGGCATAGACTCATTATCCAAATAAATTGAGTTTCCATTCAAATCTTTGAGAGTTAAAAGTTTAATTCCTTTAACCCTAATCTAGCTCCAAAAAAAGATGTTGCTTTTTTACGTCCAAAAAGATGAACAAGTTTTTTTAAAAAAACTTGATTTATGTAACCCTCAATAAAAACTAAGTCACAATGGATGTTTCCATTCAATTCTATTAGAGTCAAATGTTTAATTCTTGTAACCTTAATCTAGTCCCAAAAAATGATTTGGCATTTTTATGTCCATAAGAATACATTTTTTAAAAAAACTAGATCTATCTCACCAACAAATAAAACTGAGTCACAGTGGATGTATCCATACAATTCTAAGAGAGTTAAATGTTTAATTCCTATAACCCTAATCTATTTCGAAAAAAGATATGGCATTTTTTATGTCCAAATATACGAATACGTTTTAAAAAAAACTCGATTTATGTAACCCTAAACAAAACTGAGTCACGGTGGATGTATCCATTCAATTCTAAGAGTGTTAAATGTTTAATTCCTTTAACCCTAATCTAGTTTCAAAACAAAAATGTGGCATTTTTATGTCTAAATAGATTAATAAGTTTTTAAAAAAAAACTTGATTTATGTAACCCTCAATAAAAACTTAGTCCCAATGGATGTTTCCATTCAATTCTATTAGAGTTAAATGTTTAATTCTTGTAACCCTAATCAAGTTCCAAAAAAAGATTTGGCATTTTTATATCCAAATAGATGAACACGATTTTAAAAAAACTCGATTTATATAATACTCAAATAAAACTGAGTCACAGTGCATGTTTCCATTCAATTCTATAAGAGTTAAATGTTTAATTCCTTTAACCCTAATCTAGTTCAAAAAAAAAAGATGTGGCATTTTTATTTAAAAATAGATGAATACATTTTTAAAAAAACTCGATTTATATAATCCTCTAATAAAACTGAGTCAGAATGGATGTTTTCATTCAATTCTATTAGAGTTAAAGATTTAATTCCTTTAACCCTAATCTATTTGCAAAAAAGATTTGGCATTTTTATTTCCAAATAGATGAATAAGCTTTTATAAAAAACCTCGATTTATGTTATCCTCAATAAAAACTGAGTCACAGTGGATGTTTCCATTCAAATCTTTGGGAGTTAAATGTTTAATTCCTTTAACCCTAATCTAGTTGCAAAAAAAGATGTGGCATTTTTATGTCCAAATAGATGAATAAGTTTTTTAAAAAAACTAGATTTATGTAACCTTCAATAAAAATTGACTCACGGTGGATATTTCCATTCACTCCTATTAGAGTTAAATGTGTAATTCCTTTAACCCTAATCTTGTTACAAAAAAAGATGTGGCATTTTTATCTAAAAATATATGAACAAGTTTTTTAAAAAAAACTCGATTTATGTAACCCTCAATAAAAACTGAGTGGCAATGGATGTATCCATTCAATTCTAAGAGAGTTAAATGTTTAATTCCTTTAACCCTAATCTAGTTCCAAAAAAATGTGGCATTCTTATTTCCAAATAGTTGAATAAGTTCTTTTAAAAGAAACTCGATTTATGTAACCCTAAAAAAAATTGAGTCACAGTGGATGTATCCATTCAATTCTAAGAGAGTTAAATGTTTAATTCCTTTAACCCTAATCTAGTTTCAAAAAAAATGTGGCATTTTTATGTCTAAATAGATGAATAAGTTTTTTTAAAAAAAAATTGATTTATGTAACCTTCAATAAAAACTGAGTCACAGTGGATGTATCCATTCAATTCTAAGAGAGTTAAATGTTAAATTCCTATAACCCTAATCTAGTTCCAAAAAAGTGGCATTTTTATTTCCAAATAGATGAATAAGTTTTTTAAAAAAAATTGATTTATGTAACTCTAAAAAAAACTGAGTCACACTGGACGTATCCATTCAATTCTAAGAGAGTTAAATGTTTAATTCCTTTAACCTAATTCAGTTCCAAAAAAATGTGGCACTTTTATGTCTAAATAGATGAATACGTTCTCAAAAAACCTCAATTTATGTAACCCTCAAATAAAAACAGAGCAACCTAGATGTTTCCACTCAATTCTATGAGAGTTAAAATTTTAATTCCTTTAACCCTAATATAGTTCCAAAAAAAAAGTTGTGCCACTTTTATGTCGAAATAGATGCATATGTTTTTTTTTTAAAACTCGTTTTATGTGACGCTCAATAAAAATGAGTCATAGTGGATGTTTCCAATCAATTTTTTGAGAGTTAAAAGTTTAATTCCTTTAACCCTAATCTAGCTCCAAAAAAAGATGTTGCTTTTTTATGTCCAAAAAGATGAACAAGTTTTTTTTTAAAAAAAACTTGATTTATGTAACCCTCAATAAAAACTAAGACACAATGGATGTTTCCAGTCAATTCTATTAGAGTCAAATGTTTAATTCTTGTAACCCTAATGTAGTCCCAAAAAATGATTTGGCATTTTTATGTCCAAATATATGAATACATTTTTTAAAAAAACTAGATCTATCTCACCAACAAATAAAACTGAGTCACAGTGGATGTATTCATACAATTCTAAGAGAGTTAAATGTTTAATCCCTATAACCCTAATCTAGTTCAAAAAAAAGATATGGCATTTTTTTATGCCCAAATATACGAATACTTTTTAAAAAAAACTCGATTTATGTAACCCTAAACAAAACTGAGTCACAATGGATGTATCCATTCAATTCTAAGAGTATTAGATGTTTAATTCCTTTAACCTTAATCTAGTATTAAAAAAATGTGGCATTTTTATGTCCAAATAGATGAATAAGTTTTTAAAAAAAACTCGATTTATGTAACCCTTAATAAAAACTGAGTCACAGTGGATGTATCCATTCAATTCTAAGAGAGTTAAATGTTTAATCCCTTTCACCCTAATCTAGTTTCAAAACAAAAATGTGGCATTTTTATGTCCAAATAGATGAATAAGTTTCTTAAAAAAACTCGATTTATGTAACCTCAATAACAACTGGGTAACAGTAGAGGTATCCATTCAATTCTAATAGGGTTAAATGTTTAATTCATTTAACCCTAATCTCGTTTCAAAAAAATGTGGCATTTTGATTTCCAAATAGTTGAATACGTTTTTCTAAAATAAACTCGATTTATGTAACCCTAAAAAAAGCTGAGTCACAGTGGATGTATCCATTCAAATCTAAAGAGTTAAATGTTTAATTCCTTTAACCTAATCGAGTTTAAAAAAATGTGGCATTTTTATGTCCAAATAGATGAATAAGTTTTTTAAATAAAACTCGATTTATGTAACCCTCAATAAAAACTGAGTAACAGTGGATGTATCCATTCAATTCTAAAAGAGTTAAATGTTTAATTCCTTTAACCCTAACCCAGATCCAAAAAAAATGTGGCATTTTTATGTCTAAGTAGATGAACAGTTTTCAAAAAACCCCAATTTATGTAACCCTCAAATAGAAACTGAGTAACCTGGATGTTTCCACTTAATTCTATGAGTGTTAAAATTTTAATTCCTTTAACCCTAATCTAGTTCCAAAAAAAGATGTGGCATTTTTATGTTGAAATAGATGCATATGTTTGTTTTTAAAAAAACTCGATTTATGTGACCCTCAATAAAAACTAAGTCACAATGGATGTTTCCATTGAATTCTATTAGATTCAAATGTTTAATTCTTGTAACCCTAATCTAGTTCCAAAAAAAGATTGGCATTTTTATGTCTAAATATATGAATACATTTTTTAAAAAAACTAGATATATCTCACCCAAAAATAAAATTGAGTCAAGTGGATGTATCCATACAATTCTAAGAGAGTTAAATGTTTAATTCCTTTAACCCTAATCTAGTTCAAAAAAAATTAATGGCATTTTTTATGTTCAAATATAAGAATACATTTTTAAAAAAAAACTCGATTTATGTAGCCCTAAAAAAATTGAGTCACAGTGTATGTACCCATTAATTCTAAGAGAGTTAAATGTTTAATTCCTTTAACACTAATCTAGTTTCAAAAAACATGTGGCATTTTTATGTGCAAATAGATAAATATGTTTTTTTAAGAAAAACTCAATTTATGTAACTCTAGCAAAAACTGAGTCACAGTGGACGTATCCTTTCAATTCTAAGGGAGTTAAATGTTTAATTCCTTTAACCCTAATCCAGGTCCAAAAAAATATGGCATTTTTATGTCTAAATAGATGAATACATTTTCAAAAAACCTCGATTTATGTAACCCTCAAATAAAAACTGAGTAACCTGGATGTTTCCACTCAAATCTATGATAGTTGAAATTTTAATTCCTTTAACCCTAATCTAGTTCCAAAAAAAGATGTCAAATTTTTATGTTGAAATAGATGCATATGTTTTTTTAAAAAAAAACTCGATTTATGTGACCCTCAATAAAAACTGAGTCACAGTGGATATTTCCGTTCAAATCTTTGAGAGCTAAAAGTTTAATTTCTTTAACCCTAATCTGGCTCCAAAATAAGATGTTGCTTTTTTACGTCCAAAAAGATGAACAAGATTTAAAAAAAACTTGATTTATGTGACCCTCAATAAAAACTAAGCCACGATGGATGTTCCCATTCAATTCTATTAGAGTCAAATGTTTAGTTCTTGTAACCCTAATCTAGGTCCAAAAAAAGATTGGCATTTTTATGTCTAAATATATGAATACATTTTTTAAAAAAACTAGATTTGTCTCACCCAAAAATAAAACTGAGTCACAGTGGATGTATCCATACAATTCTAAGAGAGTTAAATGTTTAATTCCTGAAACCCTAATCTAGTTCGAAAAAAAGATAGGGCATTTTTTATGTCCAAATATATGAATACGTTTTTTAAAAAAAAACTTGAATTATGTAACCCTAAAAATCTGAGTCACAGTGGATGTATCCATTCAATTCTAAGAGAGTTAAATGTTTAATTCCTTTAACCCTAATCTAGTTTCAAAAAAAATGTGGCATTTTTATGTCCAAATAGATGGATAAGTATCTTAAAAAAACCAGACTTATGTAACCCTCAATAAAAACCAAGTAACAATGGATGTATCCATTCAATTCTTTGAGAGTTAAATGTTTAATTCTTTTAACCCTAATCTAGTTCAAAAAAAATGTGGCATTATTATTTCCAAATAGTTGAATATGTTTTTTTTAAAAGAAACTCGATTTATGTAACCATAAAAAATTTGAGTCACAGTGGATGTGTCCATTCAATTCTAAGAGTTAAATGTTTAATTCCTTTAACCCAAATCTAGTTAAAAAAATGTGGCATTTTTATGTCAAAATAGATGAATAAGCTTTTTAAAAAAACTTCTTTTATGTAACTCTTAAAAAGAAACTGAGTCACAGTGGATGTATTCATTCAATTCTAAGGGAGTTAAATGTTTAATTCCTTTAACCCTAATCCAGTTCCAAAAAAATATGGCATTTTAATGTCTAAATAGATGAATAGGTTTTCAAAAAACCTCGATTTATGTAACCCTCAAATAAAAATGGGTAACCTATATGTTTCCACTCAATTCTATGAGAGTTCAAATTTTAATTCCTTTAAGCCTAAGCTAGTTCCAAAAAAAGATGTGGCATTTTTATGTCGAAATAGATGCATATGTTTTTTTTAAAAAAAAATCGATTTATGTGACCCTCAATAAAAACTGAGTCACAGTGGATGTTTCCATTCAAATCTTTGAGAGTTAAAAGTTTAATTCCTTTAACCCTAATCTAGCTCCAAAAAAATATGTTGCTTTTTTACGTCCAAAAAAGATGAACAAGTTTCTTAAAAAAAACTTGATTTATGTAAACCTCAATAAAAACTAAGTCACAATGGATGTTTCCATTCAATTCTATTAGAGCCAAATTTTAATTCTTGTAACCCTAATCTAGTTTCAAAAAAAAAGATTTGGCATTTTTATGTCTAAATATATTAATACATTTTTTAAAAAAACAATATTTATCTCACCCACATGAAGAAGAAGATGAAGAAGAAGATGAACAAGATAATTTATCCTGGTTCGGTCCTTCTGACCTACGTCTAGCCCCCAAAACACTTCTAAGCTTTGTAATCCACTAATCCAAACAAGCCAGGCACAACAACCTTTTTATACTGGAGATTCACACTCCCCCTTACTATACGTAATAAAGCAGAGTCTCACACTCTCTGTTTTTCTCTTTGCCTTCAGACCAAATCTCAACCCAATATATTCAAGGTCCCAACCTTTAAATAACTCATAGATTAGCAAAAAATTTTGCTATAAGAATCTCTCTCAAAGAGTGGATAGCAATAAATGAAGTTCGGAGTGAGAATTGAATAATTTTGCAGAGAAGCAGACTAATGAATTTTAATGCCCGTGAAGGATTGTTTTCTTTGCAATGAATGCTTGGTGCTTTTATAGATGAGAGAAATAAAGTTGCCGTTAGATAGAGTTTATTTCCATTACTCACATCCACCAACTCTTCGTCTTTACCATTAATGTTGCAATTAATGCTTTCTGAGCAGCGTGGACGACGAAGTCTTGATTCATGCTATCTATCTGTTGGTACAGCGTTTTTCTCTTCCTATGATCCTGCATTTCAGCATTTATGATGGTAGGTTAAGTTCAAACGTTGTTATACATGAATAAGGAAAGATACGAAGCAGCTGAAAAGCTGTCAGAGTGAGAAAATAGCCGTTCAGAAAATATACTCGAGTGTTTAATCATAATACTCGAGTGTTAGTCAAGCATTTTGAATTTTGTGAAGTGATAGTCGAGTGTTCTGAGTCAATGCTCGAGTTTTGTAAACACTTTTGAAGTTACTCAAGTGTTAACTGAGAGTATTGTAAAATATTTTGAAATTTGATGTGAATACTCGAGTGTTGAGAATACTTTCAGTTGATACTCGAGTGTTCAGAAGAAAACTAGAAGTAAAATCATTTAATACTCGAGTGTTGAAATCTTAATGCTCGAGTGTTTTCCATTACTCGAGTGTTTAGATGGAAGTGTTGAGTTTTTGAGAAGAAGAGGCTCGATACTCGAGTGTTCAGAAATCATCACTCGAGTGTTGTCAACACTTTCACCTAATACTCGAGTGTTGTGCTTGAAGTGATGTCTCTCATTTGAAAACTTTTGCTCAATACTTGAGTGTTAAAAACAAACGCTTGAGTGTTGTCAACACTTCTTCCACAACACAAGTGTTTCATTTCAAGTTCAAGTATTTTGGCTCAATACTCGAGTATTCAACTTCAATACTCAAGTGTTATCAATACTTCCATTTGCAACTCGAGTGTTCTGCTTCAAGTGTTGAGTATTGGTTTGAAAAACAAGCCCGATACTCGAGTATTGCAACACAGTACTCGAGTGTTGCCAATACTTCAACATCAATACTCGAGTTTCACATGGGAGTATTCTTTTAAAACACATTTTAACACCAATACTCGAGTTTTCAAAATGATCACTCGAGTGTTTGCAACACTTCATCATAGTACTTGAGTTTTCACTTAAAGTGTTGGATTTTAGAAACATTTTTAGCCTTCAATACTCGAGTATTGAAATCAAGAACTCGAGTATTGTCAACACTTTCAACAAAAACTCAAGTATTGCTTGAAAGTATTGATTTTAAACTTAAGAAAAACATTTATACTCGAGATTCGAACACACAACTCGAGTATTCCTCAATACTTTCACACAAACTTGACAGAACTCGAGTATTTAAGTAAAATCACATAATCAACAATAATTTAAGCTTTATAACTCTTGAGATCATTTTGTTATAATCAAAATAAGGCATCAACATTCTCCCCCTTTTTGATGATGACAAAAACTTTATAAAATCAGAATGGAATTATGAAGCTTAAATATTTTTTTGAAACATGAAAACAGAAAGAGATCAGAGAATTTAGAGACACAAATTCATAAAATTCGTAAAAACATAATATCATTCATAAATTCACATAAATCCATAAAAAGTTAATATGATGAAATACAAAATATCATTCATAAATTCACATAAATCCATAAAAAGTTAATATAATGAAATACAAATTATGATGAAAACACATAACACATCTGATTTTCTTTCTCTCCCTTTTTGTCAGCAATCAAACAAGGGGCGAAGAGGGAGAGGAAGGAGAAGATGAAGGCGCTGCTATAGGACTGGGATCAACAGGATCAGAAGAGGGAGCCACTGAAGTCAGAGGTGGTGCAGGAATGGGCTGAGGCTCTGGGTTCAGAATAGATGAGGAGAAATCAATCATGGCCAATACAGCATCTGTTGGAGGATCCTCTAGTGACTGAGATGAAGGTGGAGGAGGAGCAGCAGATTGAGGTGCCTGATTTTCTCTGATGACCTGCTCAATGGAAGAAACCCTGCTATCCAAGCCATAGACTATGCTATCCAAACCAGCCACAGACCCCTGTAAAGCCTCAAATTTCTCCAAGAGAATATCTTTAAATGATATGAGGTCCAGGGATAAGGATCTAATGGCTGTCTCCATGGTCCTTCGTGTGAAGTGATCATTCACAGCTCTAAGGAGAGAGTCCATGTACTGACGAGTCTGCTCCTGAAACTGAGAAATGAACTCTGGCCCCATTCTTCTGAACTCTGTCTCCATGTAAGTCTGCAGGGCTGTCTGAGCAAAAGATGGAGTAGAGGATGGCTGTGGTGGTGCAGAGGACTGAGCCTCATCCTGTCCTCGTGATGTAGCAGATGTGGTCTTCCTCTTCCTCATAGGCTGTGACTGTACCTTCACCACATCTGTACTCATTCTGTGGAAGTGTTGGGCAGCAAATAGAATGGGTTTCTCAACCTTCTCAACAATGTACCAAATTTGATGAAGGTCAAGAATGTATGAGATAAGGCTGGGGTAAGGTACTGTCATCCTCTTTGAGTTAGAAAACCTGAACCTCCACATCTCATTGAACACAAGCTCTCCAATGTTTCTCTTCTCCTTTGATATGATTGATGCTAGAATGTGGTAGTCCATATGAGCCAAGTGAGTGTAGTTCTTGCTCTTATTCACTAAACATCTAGAATAGATGTAGTGAATTGTCCTTTGAGTCACTGGCATTGAGGCTGGATCAAATGACAAGTTCCCTGGATACTCTTCCCCTGGCCTAAGTAACTTGAAAATTTCTTCTTGTGAAAAGTCCTTTAACTTTTCATTAAAGGTGTGAGTCTCGAGTATTAAGTGATTTTAAATGATTTCACTTCTAGTTCTCTTCTGAACACTCGAGTATTACCTTCACTTCCATTTATCACTATGGTATTTGACTTCCAATACTGCTCAATACTCGAGTATTGATTCCCAGAACTCGAGTATTGCTCCTTTTGTCATCACTTGAACCTGAAACTCGAGTATTTCAACATTTTAAGCAACCAACACTCGAGTAATACTTCATAACACTCGAGTGTTCATCAAAAATTTGTTGAGCACTTTCTTTCTTTGCTTTAGTACTCGAGTTTTATCTTCAAGTGTTAGATTCAACACCTGCAAAACTTTGTCAAACCACTCCGAAGCTTAAGTTAGTAATGATATAATCATCAAAATAACATTAAATCAACATTGTAGTTACAATTCATTGGGATTTACCATTCCCAATTCTCTTCTAATATTTGTGAATTGCTCTCTAGCCAAGGGCTTTGTGAAAATATCAGCAAGCTGAAGATGCGTAGGAATGAATTCAACTTTGACATCTTTATTCTTCACATGATCCCTGATGAAATGATGTCTTATATCAATATGCTTGGTCCTTGAATGATGCACAGGATTCTTTGAGAGATTTATGGTGCTTGTGTTGCACAGTAGATGGGAATTTCTTTAAAAAACATTCCCAGGTCCTGGAGTTGCTGCTTCATCCATAAAACTTGAGCACAACAGCTTGCAGCAGCAATATATTCAGCTTCTGAGGATGATAGTGATATTGTTGATTGCTTTTTACTGAATCAGGATACCAGTGCTCCACCAAGAAATTGACACTGACCACTCATACTTTTTCTATCAGTCTTATACCTAGCGTGATCAGAATCTGAATAAGCAATCAATTCTTCACTGCTTCCTTTTGGATACCATAATCCAAGATCAGGAGTACCAGTAAGATATCTGAGAATTCTGTTGACATTTTCAGCACGGGATTCCTTTGGAGCAGCTTGATACCGAGCACACATTCCAACACTGAATTGAATGTCAGGTCTACTTGTTGTAAGATAAAGCAAAGATCCAATCATTCTTCTATATCTCTTGATGTCATAATCCTTTCTATTTGCCTCTGCATCAAGAAGTGCATTTGAACTCATAGGAGTGTCTGCACTTTTGCATTGATCCATTCCAAATTACTTCAGTAGCTCTATGAGGTACTTGGCCTGGTTGATGAAAATTCCATCTTTCTTTTGCTTAATTTGAAGTCCAAGGAAGAAATTCAATTCTCCCATCATGGACATTTCAAATTCTCCCTGCATCATCTTGGCAAATTCTTGACAGAGATCATTGTTAGTAGCTCCAAAGATAATATCATCAACATAAATCTGTACAATTAATAAATGTGACTTTGAGTGCTTAATAAAAAGAGTTGTATCCACCTTTCCTCTTTCAAAACCTTTATTGATTAAAAAATTGCTTAACCTTTCATACCAAGCTCTGGGAGCTTGTTTCAAACCATAAAGAGCTTTCTTTAACTTGTAAACATGATTTGGTTTGGAAAGGTTTTCAAAACCAGGGGGTTGTTCAACATAAACTTCTTCCATAATGAAACCATTCAAGAAAGCACTATTTACATCCATTTGAAAAAGTTAAAAGTCTATAATGCATGCAAAGGCAAGTAAAATATGTATATCTTCTAGTATTGCCACAGGAACATAAGTTTCTTCATAATCAATGCCTTCTTCTTGATTATACCCTTTTGCAACCAATCTGGCTTTGTTTCTGACAATGAGTCCAGATTCATCAAATTTATTTCTAAATACCCATTTTGAACTAATAACAGGGTGATCGTTGGGTCTGGGAACTAAATCCCATACTTGATTTCTTTCAAATTGATTTAATTCTTCTTCCATTGTAATTATCCAATCATTGTCAGACAAAGCTTCCTAGACATTCTTAGGCTCTATTTTTTAAATGAAAGTTGAAAATTGAGCCTCATGAATAAATCTTTTTCTGGTTTGTACACCTTCACTCACCTCTCCAATCACTTGATTGATAGGATGATTGCGAATGTATTTCCAGGCTTTTGGTTGAGGAGAGTTGGGAAAATCATTAGATTGGTCATTTTCAAAACTCGAAGAAGGTTGATTATTAAGAGAGTTTTCTTTGCTTTGATTTCAAAATCTTTTGAAATAGCAATTCTTCATCAGCATCAGATTTTGGAAGAGGATTGGTTTCCACAAAAACTATACTCACTGATTCTTCTATGGTACAAGTACGTTTATTGAAAACTCTATATGCTTTACTTTTATTTGAATAACCAAGAAACAAACCTTCATCAGACTTTGGATCAAACTTACCAAGGTTATCCTTACCATTATTGTTAATGAAGCATTTGCTGCCAAAAACATGCAGATGAGACATATTTGGTTTTTTACCTTTGAACAGCTCATATAGTGTCTTTCCGAGAGAGGGTCTTATGTATGCTCTATTTAAGATATAACAAGCTGTACTTAGAGCATCTGCCCAGAATACTTGAGACACTTGCTTTTCTGTCATCATCGCTCGTGCCATATCTGCTAATACTCTGTTCTTTCTCTCCACTACTCCATTTTGTTGAGGAGTCCTTGGTGCTGAGAAGTTGTGATTGATTTCTTCATTTTCACAGAAGGTAGCAAAGTTCCCATTCTCAAATTCTCCTCCATGATCTGTTCTAATGGAAACAATAGAAAAACCTTTCTCATTTTGGACCTTTTTGGCAAACACAGTGAATGATTCAAAAGTTTCATCTTTAGAAGCCAAAAATATAGTCCAGGTAAATCTAGAATAATCATCAATAATGACCAAAGTATACAAATCTCCTCCTAAACTCTTTACTCTAGCTGAACCTATCAAATCCATATGAAGTAGTTCAAGAGGCCTTTTTGATGAAAGCTCTGTTTTTGAATTAAAGGATGATTTAGTTTGTTTTCCTAACTGACAAGTATCGCAAACCAAATCATTTTTGAATTTAGGTTTTGGAAGCCCTTGAACCAAATCATTTCTGATTAATTTGTCAAGTTGATGCATATTCACATGGGCCAAACGTTTATGCCATAGATGGGTTTCATCTATTTGACTAATTAAGCAGGGGTTTGTAAAGTTCTTTTCTAATTCAATCGTATAACAGTTACCGTCTCTTGGAGCTTTGAGTTGGATGTTCAACTTTTCTTTATCAATGGAGAAATCTTTCTTGTTGATGATAAAGCATTCCTCAGAGTCAAATATCACCCAATTTCCTTTGTTTATATTATAGCTGACACTAAGGAGGTTGTGACATAATCCTTCCACATGATACACATCCTTTACAGAAGTTCCATTTGAATTGGTAATTTATCTAACTGCTATAAATTTTCCTGATTGATTTCCTCCTAAGCTCACTTTTCCTCCATCTTTTGCTTTTAGGCTGACAAATCTGCTCTTGTCACCTGTCATGTGTCTTGAGCATCCACTATCGATGTACCATTTATTTGCCCTGGATGCTTTAAGACAAACCTGCAAAAGATTCATTTGATAGCTTTAGGTACCCAAGTTTTATTGGGTCCTCTTAGGTTAGTGTTTGGTGCCTTCGGAACATAAGTTCCTTTTGGTACCCATTTATACGTGCCTAACACTTTGTTTCTTTTGAAATAACATGATGAAGTTTTATGCCCCTTTCTGTTACAGTAGGTGCAGAAGGCATAAGGTTCGGAAGAATGCACAACTTTTTGAAAGAATTTTAGATAACTCATGTTGCCTTTTTCTTTTCTTTCCCTTTTTGAAATCATTTTGAGGTTGATATCCAATACCACTTCGATCATTTGTAACTCTTTGATTTTTCAGAATAACTTGAAGCATTTCACTACCTTTTGTGAACTTTTCAAGAGTTTTGAATAAACGTTCATTTTTACTCTTCAGTTAATTACATTTTGTGCATTCAAGGTTAACATAAGATTTTTCTGCTGGTTTTTCTAATTCTTTTACTTTCTTTCTTAGAAAAGATAGTTCCTTTGCAAATTTCAGTAATTCTATATGCATGCTATCATATTCATCTCATAATTCATCATAGCTAGGTTCAGTATATACCTCCTCTGTTTCTGATTCTTCTTCTTGGGCTACTAAGCAGAGGTTGGCTTCTTCTTCAGCTTCGCTCTCCTCCTCATCTGAGCTATCTCCCCAGATTCCAGAGACATATGCTTTCTTCTTTTTGAAGGATTTGTATTTCTTTTTCTCCTTTTCTTTTTCTTTGTTTTGATTTCCCAGCTGTGGGCAATCAGAACGGAAGTGGCCAGGTTTGTTGCATTCATAGCAAATGATTTTGCTTGATCCACCTTTGAATGGCCTTTTAACTCGTTGATCCTTACGATACATTTTTCTGAACTTTCTTACAATCATTGCAAGTTCTTCATCTTCTACATCACCTTCTTCTTCCTCTTCAGTCTCTGACTCTTTCTCCTTTTCTTTGACAGTTTTGAGAGCTAGTCCCTTCTTCTTTTTCTCATCTATGTTGGATAACTCCTTTTTGACTTTTTGCTTACTTTCATATTCAGCAAGACTTCCAAATAGGGATGCTACTGAGGTCCTCGGGATTTTTTGATTGTTGTGACCTTAGCTTCCCATTTGCTGGACAAAACATTTAGGATTTTTCTCACCTGAGAACGTTGGTCATACGTTTTGCCAAGTGGTGATAATTTGTTTATTAGATGAGTGTGACGCATTTGAAACTCAGCAATTGTTTCTTCCTCTCTCATTTTGAGTAAGTCATACTCAGTGGTCAGCATATTGACTCTGCTTTCTTTCACCGCTTCAGTTCCTTCGTAAGCTATTTCCAAGGCATCCCACATATGTTTTGCGGAGGGCAAGGTACAGACTTTGAAGAATCATCTTCGTCTAATGCTGCCAGAAGCATTAAAACTGCCTTTCTGTTTAGTTGCATCTTCTTTTTATCTTCATCATCAAATTCTACCTTGGTTTTAGGAACCAGCTGATCTTTATCCTTTTTCATTGGTACAATATTTCCTGTTTCAAAAACATCCCATAAATCAAAATTAGTGGTTAAAATAAAGTTCTGGAACTTTATTTTCCAGAATGAAAATTTCTGGCTGTTGAATGCGGGAGGTCTTGTAATTGAAGCTCCATCAGCCATTATATGTTCGCCAAATCCTGCCATGGATCTTTTCCTTTGAAACTGTTAAGCTCTTTCAACAAGAGACCTGCACTGATACCAAATGTTAGTGCAGGATAAGACCAAGAGGGGGTGAATTGGTCTAATTAAAATTTTAGAAATTAAAACAGATTTAAAACAGTATAGCTGAGAGATGAAGAAGATGAATAAGAGAATTTATCCTGGTTCGGTCCTTCTGACCTATGTCCAGTCCCCAGAACACTTCTGAGCTTTGTAATCCACTAATCCAAACAAGCCAGGCACAACAGCCTTTTTACACTGGAGATTCACACTCCCCCTTACTATACGTAACAAAGCAGAGTCTCACACTCTCTGTTTTTTCTTTGCCTTCAGACCAAATCTCAACCCAATATATTCAAGGTCCCAACCTTGAATTAACTCACATATTAACAAAAGATTTTGCTCTAAGAATCTCTCTTAAAGAGTGGATAGTAATAAATGAAGTTCGGAGTGAGAATTGAATAATTTTGCTGAGAAGCAGACTAATGACTTTTTATGCTCGTGAAGGATTGTTTTCTCTGCAATGAATGCTTGGTGCTTTTATAGATGAGAGAAATAAAGTTGCTGTTTGATAGAGTTTATTTCCATTACTCTCATCCACCAACTCTTCGTCTTCGCCATTAATGTTGCAATTAATGCTTTCTGAGCAGCGTAGATGACGAAGTCTTGATTCATGCTATTTGTCCGTAGGTACAGCGTTTTTCTCTTCCTATGATCCTGCATTTCAGCATTTATGAGGGTAGGTTAAGTTCAAACGTTGTTATACATGAATAAGGAAAAATATGAAGCAGGTGAAAAGCTATCAGAGAGAGAAAATAGCCGTTGAGAAAATATACTCGAGTGTTTGATCATAATACTTAAGTGTTAGTCAAGCATTTTGAATTTTGTGAAGTGATAGTCGAGTGTTCTGAGTCAATGCGAGTTTTGTAAACACTTTTGAAGTTACTCGAGTGTTAACTGAGAGTATTGGAAAAGATTTTGAAATTTGATGTGAATACTCGAGTGTTAAAATATTTATACTCGAGTGTTGAGAATACTTTCAGTTGATACTCGAGTGTTCAGAAGAAAACTAAAAGTGAAATCATTTAAAATCACTTAATACTCGAGTGTTGAAATCTTAATACTTGAGTGTTGTCCATTACTTGAGTGTTTAGATGGAGTGTTGACTTTTTGAGAAGAAGAGGCTCGATACTCGAGTGTTCAGAAATCATCACTCGATTGTTGTCAACACTTTCACCTAATACTTGAGTGTTGTGCTTGAAGTGTTGTCTCTCATTTGAAAACTTTTGCTCAATACTCGAGTGTTAAAAACAAACACTCGAGTGTTGTTAACACTTCTTCCACAACACAAGTGTTTCACTTCAAGTTCAAGTATTTTGGCTCAATACTCGAGTATTCAACTTCAATACTCGAGTGTTGTCAATACTTCCATTTGTAACTCGAGTGTTGTACTTCAAGTGTTGAGTATTGGTTTGAAAAATAAGCCCGATACTTGAGTATTGCAATATAATACTCTAGTGTTGCCAATACTTCAACATCAATACTCGAGTTTCACATGGGAGTATTCTTTCAAAACACATTTTAACACTAATACTCGAGTTTTCAAAATGATCACTCGAGTGTTTGCAACACTTCATCATAGTACTCGAGTTTTCACTTAAAGTGTTGGATTTTAGAAACCATTTTAGCCTTCAATACTCGAGTATTGAAATCAAGAACTCGAGTATTGTCAACACTTTCAACAAAAACTCAAGTGTTGCTTGAAAGTATTGATTTTAAACTTATGAAAAACATTGATACTCGAGTATTCGAACACACAACTCTAGTTTTCCTCATTACTTACACACAAACTTGACAGAACTCGAGTATTTAAGTAAAATCACATAATCAACAACAATTTAAGCTTTATAACTCTTGAGATCATTTTGCTATCATCAAAATAAGGCATCAACAGATGTGTCCATTCAATTCTAAGATAGTTAAATGTCTAATTCCTTTAACCCAAATCCAGTTTCAAAAATAATGTGGCATTTTTATGTCAAAATAGATGAATAAGCTTTTTAAAAAAACTTCTTTTATGTAACTCTCAAAAAAAAAACTTAGTCACAGTGGACGTATCCATTCAATTCTAAGGGAGTTAAATGTTTAATTCCTTTAATCCTAATCCAGTTCCAAAATAATATGGCATTTTGTATGTCTAAATAGATGAATACGTTTTCAAAAAACCTCGATTTATGTAACCCTCAAATAAAAATGAGTAACCTAGATGTTTCCACTCAATTCTATGAGAGTTAAAATTTTAATTCCTTTAACCCTAATCTAGTTCCAAATAAAGATGTGGCATTTTTAGGAAGAAATAGATGCATATGTTTTTTTAAAAAAACTCAATTTATGTGACCCTCAATAAAAACTGAGTCACAGTGGATGTTTCCATTCAAATCATTGAGAGTTAAAAGTTTCATTCCTTTAACCCTAATCTACCTCAAAAAAAAAAAAAGATGGTTCTTTTTTACGTCCAAAAAGATGAACAAGTTTCTTAAAAAAATTGATTTATGTAACCCTCAATAAAAACTAAGTCACAAGGGATGTTTCCATTCAATTCTATTAGAGCCAAATGTTTAATTCTTGTAACCCTAATATAGTTTCAAAATAATATTTAGCCTTTTTATGTCTAAATATATTAACACATTTTTTAAAAAACTAGATTTATCTCACCCCCAAATAGACTAAGCCACAGTGGATGTATGCATACAATTCTAAGAGAGTTCAATGTTTAATTCCTGTAATTTTAATCTAGTTCGAAAAAAGATATGGCAATTTTTACGCTCAAATATACGAATATGTTTTTACAAAAAACTCGATTTATGTAACCCAAAAAAAACTGAGTCACAGTGGATGTATCCATTCAATTGTAAGAGAGTTAAATGTTTAGTTCCTTTAACCTTAATCTAGTTTCAAAAAATGTGGCATTTTTATTTCGAAATAGATGAATAAGTTTTTTAAAAAAAACTCGATTTATGTAACCCTCAATAAGAACTGAGTAACAGTGCATGTATCCATTCAATTCTAAGAGAGTTAAATGTTTAATTCCTTTAACCCTAATCCAGTTCCAAAAAAATGTGGCATTTTTATTTCCAAATAGTTGAATAAATTTTTTTAAAAGAAACTCAATTTATGTAACCCTTAAAAAGATTGAGTCACAGTGGACGTATCCATTCAATTCTAAGGGAGTTAAATGTTTAATTCCTTTAACCCTAATCCAGTTCCAAAAAAATATGGCATTTCTATGACTAAATAGATGAATACGTTTTCAAAAAAACCTCTATTTATGTAATCCTCAAATAAAAATGAGTAACCTGGATGTTTCCACTCAATTCTATGATAGTTAAAATTTTAATTCCTTTAACCCTAATCTAGTTCCAAAAAAAGATGTGGCATTTTTATGTCGAATAGATGCATATGTTTTTTTAAAAAAACTCGATTTATCTGACCCTTAATAAAAACTGAGTCATAGTGGATGTTTCCATTCAAATCTTTGAGATTTAAAAGTTTAATTCCTTTAACCCTAATCTAGCTCCAAAAAAAAGATGTTGCTTTTTTACGTCCAAAAAGATGAACAAGTTTTTAAAAAAAAAACTTGATTAATGTAACCATCAATAAAAACTAAGTCACAATGGATGTTTCCAATCAATTCTATTAAAGTCAAATGTTTAATTCTTGTAACCCTATCTAGTTTCAAAAAAAGATTTGGCATTTTTATGTCTAATTATATTAAGACATTTTTAAAAAAATTAGATTTATCTCACCCACAAATAAAGTAGTCACAGTGGATGTATCCATACAATTCTAAGAGAGTTAAATGTTTAATTCCTGTAACCTTAATCTAGTTCGAAAAAAAGATATGGCAATTTTTATGTCCAAATAAATTAATACATTTTTACAAAAAACTCGATTTATGTAACCCAAAAAAACTGAGTCACAATGGATGTATCCATTCAATTCTAAAAGAGTTAAATGTTTAATTCCTTTAAAACTAATCTAGTTTCAAAAAAATGTGGCATTTTTATGTCGAAATAGATGAATAAGTTTTTTAAAAAAAACTCGATTTATGTAACCCTCAATAAAAATTGAGTAACATGAATGTATCCATTCAACTCTAAGAGAGTTAAAAGTTTAATTCCTTTAAGCCTAATCTATTTCCAAGAAAATGTGGCATTTTTATTTCCAAATATTTGAATAAGTTTTCTTAAAAGATACTCAATATATATAACCTAAAAAAACTGTGTCACAGTGGATCTATCCATTCAATTCTAAAAGAGTTAAATGTTTAATTCCTTTAACCCTAATCTAGCTTCAAAAAAAATGTGGCATTTTTATGTCTAAATAGATGAATATGTTTTTTTAAAAAAACTTGATTTATGTACCCTTCAATAAAAACTGAGTCACAGTGGATATATCCAATCACTTCTAAGAGAGTTAAATGTTTAATTCCTATAACCCTAATTTAGTTCCAAAAAAATGTGGCATTTTTATGTCCAAATAGATGAATAACTTTTTGAAAAAAAAAACTCGATTTATGTAACTCGAAAAAACAACTGAGTCATAGTGGTCGTATCCATTCAATTATAAGGGAGTTAAACATTTAATTCCTTTAACGCTAATACAGTTCCAAAAAATGTGGCATTTTTATGTCTCAATAGATGAATACGTTTTCAAAAAACCTCAATTTATGGAATCCTCAAATAAAAGCTGAGTAACATGGACGTTTCCACTCAATTTTAGGAGTGTTAAAATTTTAATTCCTTTAACCCTAATCTAGATCAAAAAAATGTGGTATTTTTATGTATAAATAGATGAATATGTTTTTTAAAAAAAACTTGATTTATGTACCCTTCAATAAAAACTGAGTCACAGTGGATATATCCAATTACTTTTAAGAGGGTTAAATGTTTAATTCCTATAACCCTAATTTAGTTCCAAAAAAATGTGGCATTTTTATGTCCAAATAGATGAATAACTTTTTGAAAAAAAAACTCGATTTATGTAACTCGAAAAAACAACTGAGTCATAGTGGTCGTATCCATTCAATTATAAGGGAGTTAAACATTTAATTCCTTTAACGCTAATACAGTTCCAAAAAATGTGGCATTTTTATGTCTCAATAGATGAATACGTTTTCAAAAAACCTCAATTTATGGAATCCTCAAATAAAAGCTGAGTAACATGGACGTTTCCACTCAATTTTAGGAGTGTTAAAATTTTAATTCCTTTAACCCTAATCTAGATCAAAAAAATGTGGTATTTTTATGTATAAATAGATGAATATGTTTTTTAAAAAAAACTTGATTTATGTACCCTTCAATAAAAACTGAGTCACAGTGGATATATCCAATTACTTTTAAGAGGGTTAAATGTTTAATTCCTATAACCCTAATTTAGTTCCAAAAAAATGTGGCATTTTTATGTCCAAATAGATGAATAACTTTTTGAAAAAAAAACTCGATTTATGTAACTCGAAAAAACAACTGAGTCATAGTGGTCGTATCCATTCAATTATAAGGGAGTTAAACATTTAATTCCTTTAACGCTAATACAGTTCCAAATAATGTGGCATTTTTATGTCTCAATAGATGAATACGTTTTCAAAAAACCTCGATTTATGTAACCCTCAAATAAAAGCTGAGTAACATGGACGTTTCCACTCAATTTTAGGAGTGTTAAAATTTTAATTCCTTTAACCCTAATCTAGTTCAAAAAAAAAGATGTGTCATTTTTATTTCGAAATAGATGCATATGTTTTTTTTTACAAAACTCAATTTATGCGACCCTCAATAAAAACTTAGTCACAGCCGATGTTTCCATTCAAATCTTTGAGAGTTAAAAGTTTAATTCCTTTAACCCTAATCTAGGTCCAAAAAGAGATGTTTTTTTACGTCCAAAAAGATGAACACATTTTTTTAAAAAAACTTGATTTATCTAACCCTAAAAAAACTAAGTCATAATGGATATTTCCATTGAATTCTATTAGAGTCAAATGTTTAATTTTTGTAACCCTAATCTAGTTTCAAAAAAAGATTTGGCATTTTTATGTCTAAATATATGAATAAATTTTTTAATAAAACTAGATTTATCTCACCCACAAATAAAACTGAGTAATAGTGGATGTATCCATTCAATTCTAAGAGAGTTAAATTTCTAATTCCTGTAAGCCTAATCTAGTTATAAAAAAAATGTGGCATTTTTATGTCAATAAAGTTGAGTAGGTTTTTTTTTAAAAAAACTCGATTTATGTAATTCTAAAAAAACTGAGCCACAGTGGATGTATCCTTTCGATTTTATTAGAGTTAAATGTTTAATTCCTTTAACCCTATTATAGATCCAAAAAAAGATGTTGCTTTTTTATGTCCAAGTAGATGAACAAGTTTTTTAAAAAAATTTCATTTATGTAACCCTCAATAAAAACTACGTCACAATGGATGTTTCCATTCAATTTTATTAGAGTGAAATGTTTAATTCCTGTAACCCTAATCTAGTTATGAAAATAGATTTGGCTCTTTCATGTCCAAATAGATGAATAAGTTTTTAAAAAAACTCGATTTATGTAACGCTCAATAGAAACTGAGTCACGGTGGATGTATCCATTCAATTCTAAGAGAGTTAAATGTTTAATTCCATTAACCCTAATCTAGTTATGAAAATAGATTTGGCATTTTTATGTCAAAATAGATAAATAAGTTTTAAAAAAGACTCGATTTATGTAATCCTCTAATAAAACTGAGTCACAATCGATGTTTCCATTCAATTCTATAAGAGTTAAATGTTTAATTCCTTTAACCCTAATCTAGTTATGAAAATAGATTTGGCATTTTTATGTCCAAATAGATGAACAAGTTTTCTAAAAACACTTGATTTATGTAACCCTCAATAAAAACTAGGTCAAAATGGATGTTTCCATTCAATTCTATTAGAGTGAAATGTTTAATTCCTGTAACCCTAATCTAGTTATGAAAATAGATTTGGCATTTTCATGTCCAAATAGATGAATAAGTTTTTTAAAAAAACTTGATTTATGTAACCTCAATAAAAACTGAGTCACGGTGGATGTATCCATTCAATTCTATGAGAGTTAAATGTTTAATTTCATTAACCCTATTCTAGTTATGAAAATAGATTTGGCATTTTTATGTCAAAAAAGATTAATAAGTTTTTAAAAAAACTCGATTTATGTAATCCTCAAATAAAATAGAGTCACAGTGGATGTATCCGTTCAATTCTATGAGAGTTAAGTGTTTAATTCCTTTAACCCGTATCTAGTTCCAAAAAAAAGATGTGGCATTTTTATTTAAAAATATAAGAAAATGTTTATAAAAAACTATATTTTTGTAATCCTCTAATAAAACTGAGTCACACCGGATGTTTCCGTTCAATTCTACGAGAGTTAAATGTATAATTTCTTTAACTCTAATCTAGTTCCAAAAACATATTTGGAATTTTTATGTCCAAATAGATGTATAAGTTTTTTTAAAAAAATTCGATTTATGTAACCTTAAAAAATTGAGTCACAGTGGACGTATCCGTTCAATTCTACGAGTGTTAAAAGTTTAATTCCTTTAACCTTAATCTGGTTCCAAAAAAAATGTGGCATTTTATGTCGAAATAGATGCATAATTTAAAAAAAAACTCAATTTATGTGACCATCTCTAAAACTGAATCACAATGGATGTATCCATTCAATTATAAGAGAGTTAAATGTTTAATTCCTATAACCCAAATCTGGTTCCAAAAAAGATGTGGCATTTTTATGTCCAAATAGATAAATACAATTTTTAAAAAAACTCGATTTATGTTCTTCTCAATAAAAACTGAGTCACAGTGGATGTTCCCATTCAATTCCAAGAGAGTCAAATGTTTAATTCCTTTAACCCTAATCTGGTTGCAAAAAAGATGTGGCTTTTTTATTTCCAAATAGATGAATAAGCTTTTTAAAAAACTCAATTTATGTTATCCTCAATACAAACTGAGTCACAGTGGATGTTTCCATTCAAATCTATGAGAGTCAAATGTTTAATTCCTTTAACCCTAATCTAGTTGCAAAAAAAGATGTGCCATTTTTATGTCCAAATAGATGAATAAGCTTTTTAAAAAAACTCGATTTATGTTATCCTCAATAAAAACTGAGTCACAGTGGATGTTTCCATTCAAATCTATGAGAGTCAAATGTTTAATTCCTTTAACCCTAATCTAGTTGCAAAAAAGATGTGCCATTTTTATGTCCAAATAGATGAATAAGCTTTTTAAAAAAACTCGATTTAAGTTATCCTCAATAAAAACTGAGTCACAATGGATGTTTCCATTCAAATCTATGAGAGTCAAATGCTTAATTACTTTAACCATAATCTAGTTGCAAAAAAGATGTGGCATTTTTATGTCCAAATAGATGAATAAGCTTTTTAAAAAAAAACTCGATTTATGTTATCCTCAATAAAAACTGCGACACAGTGGATGTTTCCATTCAAATCTATGAGAGTCAAATGTTTAATTACTTTAACCATAATCTAGTTGCAAAAAAGATGTGGCATTTTTATTTCCAAATAGATGAACAAGATTTTTTTAAAAAACTCGATTTATGTAACCCTAAAAAAAAACTATGTCACAGTGGATGTATCTATTCAACTATATTAATGTGGCATTTTTATTTCCAAAAAATGTGGCATTTTTGTGTCCAAATATATTAATACGATTTCAAAAAACCACGATTTACATAATCCCAAATAAAAACTGAGAAACACTGGATGTTTCCATTCAATTCTATGAGATTTAAAAGTTTAATTCCTTTAAATCTAATCTAGTTCCAAAAAAAGATGCAGCATTTTTATGTTGAAATAGATGCATAAGTTTTTTTTAAAAAAAACTTAATTTATGTGACCCTCAATAAAATTGAGCGACCGTAGATGTATCCATTCAATTCTAAGAGAGTTAAATGTTTAACTCCTTTAATCCTAATCTAGTTGAAAAAAAGATGTGGCATTTTTATGTCCAACTAGATGAATAAGGTTTTTTAAAAAACTCGATTTATATTATCCTCAATAATAACTAAGTCATGGTGGATGTTCCCATTCGAATCTATGAGAGTGAAATGCTTAATTCCTTTAAGCCTAATCTAGTTGCAAAAAAGATGGGCATTTTTATCTAAAAATAAATGCATACATTTTTAAATAAAAACTCAATTTATGTAACCCTAATAAAAATTGAGCCACGGTGGATGTATCCATTCAATTCTGCGAGAGTTAAATGTTTAATTATTATAACCCTAATCTAGTTCCAAAAAAATTGTGCCATTTTTATGTCCAAATAGATGAATAAGTTTTTTTAAAAAAGACTCAATTTATGTAACCCTAAAAAAGCTGAGTCACAGTGAATGTATCCATTCAATTCTAGGAGAGTTAAATGTTTAATTTATTTAATCCTAATCTATTTCCAAAAAATGTGGCATTTTTGTGTCCAAAATATTAATACGTGTTCAAAAAACCTCGATTTACGTAGTCCTCAAATAAAAATTGAATAACAATGGATGTTTCCATTCAATTCTATGAGATTTAAAAGTTTAATTCCTTTAACCCTAATTTAGTAAAAAGATGCGGCATTTTATGTCGAAATTGATGCATAAGTTTTTTTTTTTAAAAAACTCGATTTATGTGACCCTCAATAGAAACTGAGTCACAGTGGATATATACATTCAATTCTAAGAGAGTTAAATGTTTTATTCCTTTAACCCTAATCTAGTTGGAAAAAAGATGTGGCATTTTTATGTCCAAATAGATGAATAAGCTTTTTAAAAAAACTCGATTTATGTTACTCTCAATAAAAACTGAGTCACAGTGGATGTTTCCATTCAAATCTATGAGAGTTAAAAGTTTAATTCCTTTAACCCTAATCTACTTGCAAAAATGATGTGGCTTTTTTATCTAAAAATAGTCTACGTTTTTAAAAAAACTTGATTTATGTAATCCTCTAATAAAACTGAGTCACAATGGATGTTTCCATTCAATTCTATAAGAGTTAAATGTTTAATTCCTTTAACTCTAATCTAGGTGAGAAAATAGATTTCTAATTTTTATGTCCAAATAGATGAATAAGTTTTTCTTAAAAAACACGATTTATGTCACCCTAAAAAAAACTGAGTCACAGTGGATGTATCTATTCAATTCTAAGAGAGTTAAATGTTTAATTCCTTTAACCCTAATCTAATTCCAAAAACAGTTTGTCATTTTTGTATCCAAATAGATGAATAGGTTTTTAAAAAAACTCAATTTATGTAATCAGCAAATGAAACAGAGTCACAGTAGATGTTTCCACTCAATTCTATGAGAGTTAAATGTTTAATTCCTTTAACCCTAGTCTAGTTCCAAAAAAAGATGTGGCATTTTAATTTAAAAATAGATAATATGTTTTTAAAAAAATTTGATTTATGTAATCCTCTAATAAAACTGAGTCACAGTGGATGTTTCCATTCAATTCTATTAGAGTTAAATCTTTAATTTCTTTAACCTTAATCTAGTTCCAAGAATTCATTTGGAATTTTTATTTCCAAATAGATGAATACGTTTTTAAAAAAACTTAATTTATATAATACTCAAGTAAAACTTATGCACAGTGGATGTATCCATTCAATTCAATGAGAGTTAAATGTTTAATTCCTGTAATCCTAATCTAGTTCCAAAAAATTGTCTCATTTTTATGTCCAAATAGGTGAATAAGTTTAATTCCTAATGTAGTTCCAAAAACTCGATTAAAACTTAGTCACAATGGATGTTTCCATTCAAATCTATGAGAGTTAAAAGTTTAATTCCTTTAACCCTAATCTAGTTGCAAAAAAAGATGTCGCATTTTTATCTAAAAAAATGCATAAGTTTTTTAAAAAAACTTGATTTATGTAATCCTCTAACAAAACTGAGTCGCAGTGGATGTTTCCACTCAATTATATTAGAGTTAAATGTTTAATTCCTTTAACCCTAATCTAGTTGCAAAAAAAGATGTGGCATTTTTTACTAAAAATAGATGAATAAGTTTTTTCAAAAACCCGATTTAAGTAACACACAATAAAAATTGAGTCACAGTGGATGTATCCATTCATTTCTGTGAGAGTTAAATGTTTAATTCCTATAACCCTAATCTAGTTCCAAAAAATTGTGCCATTTTTATGTCCAAATAGATGAATAAGTTTTTTTTAAAAAAATTGCTTTTTGTAACCCTAAAAAAATTGAGTGACAGTGGATGTATCCATTTAATTCTAGGAGAGTTAAATGTTTAATTCCTTTAACCCTAATCTAGTTCCAAAAAAATGTGGCATTTTTATGTCCAAATAGATTAATACCTTTTCAAAAAACCTTGATTTACGTAACCCTCAAATAAAAACTGCGTAAGACTGGATGTTTCCATTCAATTCTATGACAGTTAAAAGTTTAATTCCTTTCACCCTAATCTAGTTCCAAAAAAATGTGGCATTTTTATGTCCAAATAGATTAATACCTTTTCAAAAAACCTTGATTTACGTAACCCTCAAATAAAAACTGCGTAAGACTGGATGTTTCCATTCAATTCTATGACAGTTAAAAGTTTAATTCCTTTCACCCTAATCTAGTTCCAAAAAAATGTGGCATTTTTATGTCCAAATAGATTAATACCTTTTCAAAAAACCTTGATTTACGTAACCCTCAAATAAAAACTGCGTAAGACTGGATGTTTCCATTCAATTCTATGACAGTTAAAAGTTTAATTCCTTTCACCCTAATCTAGTTCCAAAAAAATGTGGCATTTTTATGTCCAAATAGATTAATACCTTTTCAAAAAACCTTGATTTACGTAACCCTCAAATAAAAACTGCGTAAGACTGGATGTTTCCATTCAATTCTATGACAGTTAAAAGTTTAATTCCTTTCACCCTAATCTAGTTCCAAAAAAATGTGGCATTTTTATGTCCAAATAGATTAATACCTTTTCAAAAAACCTTGATTTACGTAACCCTCAAATAAAAACTGCGTAACACTGGATGTTTCCATTCAATTCTATGACAGTTAAAAGTTTAATTCCTTTCACCCTAATCTAGTTCAAAAAAAAAAGATGTGGCAGTTTTATGTCCAAATAGATGAATAAGTTTTTTTAAAAAAACTCGATTTATGTAACCTAAAAAAAAACTGAATCACAGTGGATGTATCCATTCAATTTTAGGAGAGTTAAATGTTTAATTCCTTTAACCCTAATCTAGTTCAAAAAAATGTGGCATTTTTATGTCCAAATATATGAATACGTTTTCAGAAAACCTCGATTTACATAACCCTCAAATAAAAACTGATTAACACTAGATTTTTCTATTCAATTCTATGAGAGTTAAAAGTTTAATTCCTTTGACCCTAATCTTGTTCCAAAAAAACATGTGGCATTTTTATGTCGAATTACATGCATAGGTTTTTAAAAAAACTCGATTTATGTGACCCTCAAAAAAACTGAGTCATAGTGGATGTATCCATTCAAGTCTAAGAGAGTTAAATGTCTAATTCCTATAACTCTAATCTAGTTCCAAAAACATTGTGCCATTTTTATGTCGAAATAGATGAATAAGTTTTTAAAAAAAACTCGATTTTTGTAACCCTAAAAAAAAAATAAGTCACATTGGATGTATCTATTCAATTCTAGGAGAGTTAAATATTTAATTCCTTTAACCCTAATCTAGTTCATAAAAAATGTAGCATTTTTATGTCCAAATAGATTAATACGTTTTCAAAAAACCTTGATTTATGTAAGCCTCAAATAAAAGCTGTGTAACACTGGATGTTTCCATTCAATTCTGTGAGAGTTAAAAGTTTAATTCCTTTAATCCTAATCTAGTTCCAAAAAAAGGTGTGGCATTTTTATGTTGAAATAGATGGGATAAGTTTTTTTTAAAAAAAACTTGATTTATGTGAGCCTCAATGAGAACTGAGTCACAGTGGATGTATCCATTTAATTCTATGAGAGTAAAAAATTTAATTCCTTTAACCCTAATCTAGTTGCAAAAAAAGATGTGCCATTTTTATCTAAAAATAGATGAATACATTTTAAAAAAGCTCGATTTATGTAATCCTCTAACATAACTGAGTCACAGTGGATGTTTCTATTGAATTCTATTAGAGTTAAATGTTTATTCCTTTAACCCTAATCCAGTTGCAAAAAAAGATGTGGCATTTTTATCTAAAAATAGATATCACCATTTTTTTGGTCCTCATGCTGACTTGCTTGGTCAAGTTAGATGCAAAAATCTGTTGTTCACTTGTCCAGCTTCCTTTTAGGTACTCGGAGTATTGGCTTTTCTCACCCACTGCATCTCTATGGTTGTCCATTCTTAGATCAAACCTAAACAACCTCCGTTGCTTCTTATGATTAGGCAATGGATGATCCAGGCATTTTTCTTCCGAAGTAAGTTCTGCGAGTCTCCTTTGTCAAGCATAAGAAGCCCTTTGATTCTTTTCTTCTCAATATCTTTATGTCCATATCATATAGAATCAATCAGAGGTGAATTTGGAGCTCTTGAGAATGATTCATTAAATACAGAGTTTTCCCTGAGAATAATTCTTTATATATTCTCTTTTGTGTTGACTGAATTATGGAAGCATTCTGTAAATTCTTCATTACTCTCAACTTCCAATTGTTCATTATCCGAGGATATGCAACTTATAGACTCTGATGAATTGTCAACAATTTCCACTTGAACATAGTTGTTTTGAGATACAGAGAGAATCAAGAGAATCACATATATCGTTAGCACTAGAGCAAAAATCTGTTTTTTCCAAAATTACTTTTGATCACTAACATTATATAGAAATCTCATTGCTCTGATGTTTAAACAAAATATATTTGTTTTTGCAAGAATCGTGTTGGTATAGTGGATGCAATCTTAAATGATCAGCAGGAAAATTCTTTAAAAATAAGTTTTCAGAGTATAGTTCAAAAATGTTTTTCTTTCAATAATCAGATGCAAAAGATTAGTTCAAGAACAATTTTATGCAAGCTTCTGAAGGGAAAACATTTTCAAAACAAGGACGAGAAGAATTGGAACTTTTTACCATATGTGCATCTTGAGCTTTTGATAGCGATTCATCATCTTTAACAAAAAGGCTTCTTCTCTGTAATACACTTCTTCTGGTCCTTTGTTCTGACTAACTCATGGAAGCGTTTTTGTGATTAATCCTTCTGTGCTTACAGCTTCCAGTTTGATTTATCAACTATAGCTTATGAACTGTCAACACTTGCAACTTCAAGACATTTGTTAGAAATATGAATACATTCAAGAGAATACTAAATGTCTTTGATACAGAAGTTTCATTGCTCAAGTTTTGAAGAAAATCAATTTCTTTTCTTCTTCTGACCAATCCTTTCTCTGTTTTGTTTTAAAAAACATTTTCAAAATTATTCCAGTAGAATAAATTCTAGCTTTCAGAAACTAACAAAATCAACATCTTTTAAAACCATAGGATAGTTTATCAAAATCATTCGAAAACGCATACAACCCAATTTCAGCCATGGATCACTCTTGAGACGGTTAAGTCCTTTAAACAAGAGACCCGCTCTGATACCAAATGTTAGAATGGCTCTCACCCAAGAGGGGTGAATTGGGTGCCATAAAATTTTTCTTTCAGAAACTCAGTTGATCACAAATACAAATCACGAGTTAATCAAAAACCTGGAGGTTGAAAACAGATTGCATTCATGAAAAACAATATATGTTAATGAAGATGAAAGAACAGAAAACACACAATGATATCCTGGTTCGATCCTCTCTGACCTACATCCATTCCTAGAGCACCTCTGAGATTTGCAATCCACTATACCTTCCAAGTTTAACCAGGTACTTGGAAAACCATTACAATCACAATGTCATCATAGACACTTGTAAAACCCATTTCAAGTTTGCCACGGTGGGTACTTGAAAAACCCCATAAATGTTTCCAGGCATTTATGAACCCACTCAAGTTTGCACCTTAGGTACTTGAGAAACCTTTACAAT
>JANTPZ010130769.1:0-12188 GCA_025593235.1 Vachellia pachyceras
GTTCTTACCGACTTCCATCCACCGGGCCAAATCTGATTCTGCGACTTCCGGCCCAATAGTGTCAACTCTTTCCGTACTTTCTATCCGTGGCCTCTAACTTGACTTTGGACTACTGGTTTAGCCATTTTTATCAAATGACCATACTGCCCTTGGTCTTTATATTTAATGACATTTATGTCCTTGGCTTATATTCTTAGAAACCTCAAAGCCTTAGGACTATTCTGACTAGGGTCTCTTACTTCCACTGACATCTCCTTTTTCTGTACTTTTTTTTGGGCCTTGTCTTATCTTATAACTATCGATTTGGCCTCTCTGTCGACTTACAGAAGAGGGTGGATATTACAGAGGATCCATATATCCATTTGCAGTCATTGTCGATGATTTTCCAAAGCATGAAACTAGTTGGAACCCCGCTTGACCAAGTACTATGGAAGGTATTTCACCTCTCTCTGGAAGGGAAGGCAAGAGAACGGTTCATGAGTCTTCAGAGGCATGTGGAAAATGCCTATCAAAGTTGGGTTAATCTTAGGAAAGCATTTTTGGAAAAGTATTCTCTAGCATCAAGAACTTTATCAATGAGGAAAGAATTCTACTATGCACGCCAAGAGTATAATGAATCGTTGTACGATTATTGGAATAGATTTCAAGACCTTTTTTCAAGATGCCCTCACTATCAAATACCGAATGAGCAGTTAGTTCAATATTTTTATGATGGGTTGAAAAGCCAAGAAAAAGAATGTTAGATGCAGTTGCTGGAGGTTCATTAATTGATTTAACCGCCGAAGAAGCTTGGGAACTTATCAAGAAGATGGCTTTGAACCATCAACAATATAGTGTAAGAGACACTAGGGCTGCCCATAAAATTGGAAATGCAAGTACACATAACAGAAGAATGGACACCCTAGAATCAAAGGTAGATTCTTTAGAAAGTAAAGTCATATCCCAATTGTCTCTTATTACTGCTGAATTAAAGAACTTAAATGCTAATAGATCACCACCATCCATAGATTTAGTTGCTCTCAGTTGTGAAACTTGTGGGTTAGTTATGCATATCTCATGTGTGTGCCCAAGCTGATTCGAAGAAGTTTCTGCAATGTATCAAGGCATACCAAACAAGAAATGGGATCCCTATCCAACACATATAATGAGGGTTGGAAATCCAATCCAAAGTTCAGTTAGAGGGGTGAAGAAGCCAATGCCCAGAGATTTCAAAGGAATGTATGAGCTGGACCTTCTAATTCCAACATTCAAAATACACAACAAGCCTTAAGTATACCACCAAAGGAGGATAAGAATCAGCTACTTCAAAACATGTTGGTGCCATTCAAGAAAGAGAAGGCTTCCACCGCCAACCAATTCAATACCCTTGCCTCACTTATTCAGAAGGATTCTTCAAAGAATGACGCGAGATATGCTTCTTTGGAGAAGAGATGGAGTAGTGGGAAACCAAAGCTGAAAACTTGAACATTTTCATCACTCAACTTTCCAACAATTTGAGTGAACAACAAGCAAGGAGTGGTGTCTCCATACCCTCGAATACCATTATCAACCCCTAGGGACTAAATGCAATCAATTTAAGAAGCGGGAGGCAAGTGAGATTTGATGATGAAGAGGAATATGAGAAAAGAAAAGAGGCTAGTGAACTTGATGAGACTCCATAAGCTGATGAAAAAAAGAAGAGGAGTGAGAGCATAAAAGAAGAGTTGTTGCTGAAAAGAGAGAGTGCCTCACCTCAACAAAAAGAAAAAGAAAGAATAGTTGTGGAGCAAGGGACAATGAGCAAGAACAAGGAAAGAAGCAAGCATAGTTATACCACGTTGAAAGGTAAAGAGGTAAACATTCACGAACTCCCTTTTCTGAATTCATACTTGATGAATAAAAAGCTTGCTGAAAAAATAGTGAAAAGGAAGTTTATGATTCGTTTAGCAAAGTAGAGGTGAACATACCATTGCTTGACTTAGTAAAAAAAGGTCCCTAAATATGCTAAATACCTCAAGGACTTGTGCACAAATAAAAGGAAATTTAAACCTAATAAAAGAATCCAAGTAAGATCCAATGTTTCATCTTTATTTAAACCACAACTTCCTGTGAAATGTCAAGACCCAGGATCTTTTACCATCCCCTGCACTATACGAAAAATAACCATAGGGGGAGCATTATTAGATCTAGGGGCTACGATTAACGTGATGCCAAAGTTGGTTTATCAAGCCTTAGGGGTCAAGAACTTGAAGCCTACATTCGTAGTACTCCAACTAGCGGATAGATCGATTAGGTATCCAGATGGGATAGTTGAGGATATTCTTGTAAATGTGAAAGACTTAGTTTTCCCTGATGACTTTTATGTGCTAGACATGTTTAGAGAATCCGTTAACGAGTCCACCTTGATTTTAGGTATGCCCTTCTTGAGGACTGCTAATACTATTATTAGCATGAAAGGAGGAAGCATATCAATGGAAGTAGGGGAAAGTAAGATCATCTTTAACATATATGAGGCTATGAAACATCCATATAAGGACTATTCGTTGTTGAGTGTTAATGCCCTTGATGTTGTGATAGATGATGTATGCACTGAATTTGAAATAGAAAATGAACTAGCTTATTCACATCTTTATTCATATGCATCATTTGATGATAAAAATTTGAAAATTCCTCTTAAACCCCCTGATTCCCCATTTTGCTCCTGTGAAACCATTGAAAAATGCACTCATGTTACACCGGTTGATAGCACACTCTCATTGCCATACACACATTTTGTGAAACCAACTGATGAGGGCATAAATACCTTCCCTATATAAACAGTGATGACACCTCCGGGAGAGGTATTTCAATTGATTTTGCAGAGCCATCAAGAAGAGTGTCAGCTGAACCGGCCGTACCTGTGCATGTCCTGCATGGAAAATCAAAAGAAGAGCATGGGGATGCTGATGAAACCCATAAGCCGCCATGATTCTCAGGTTGTTCCTTTCCCTCCCATGTCATTTTCTTTGAGCTTTCAATGATTATGTTAAAAATATGAATGACTCAAGTGTGGGGGAGGAACATTGCCTGTAGTGGTAGCTTAGCTTTTATATATAATGTAGGATTGTGTTGAATTCAATAAACTACCTTGAATTTGTGATTGGCTTGTCTTAAAGTGGTTTGTTATTGAAAAGAGTTTTCCTTGTAGAGTTAGAATGTGTATACGGATTGGTTGAAGTTTTAGGCTTGAATGCTGGCTATTCCTTGTATTTTGTGTTTCCATCTCTGTGTATGTACTTCTCTATGATGTTTCGCCGTGACGAAATGAAATTTTTGCTGTAGTCAAATGTGTTGATTGTCTTGTGTGTCTTCTTGGGAAGTTTTCACTGTGACAAAATGTGTTTTTCGCTGGGATCAACATCGAGACTTTTTGTATTTTCGCTGCGACAAACCTTGGTTCGCTGTGTCGAAAAATCGTGTCTTTTCGTCTCCCACCAGTTTTCTTTTTAAGTTTTTTTCTTTCCATTTTCATTTTTGCATTCTTTTTCACCGTCGCTGTCATTGCTTTCTCTGGCATTGCCATTCTTTCGCCATTTGCCACCGTGACTCTCGCATTTCCTCTTGCCTCTTCATTCCTTTCCATTAGAGTAAGCATTTCATCCATTTTATTTTATTTCATTTTGTTTTGATTTCATTTTTGTTCATCGCTGCTGTCTCCTATTCTGCGATTTTCTCCACAACAAAAAAGAGGATTCACCACGATGAATATTACATTTTTGCAGCGACGAACCTTACTTTTCGCAGTGGCCAACAACGGTTGCAGTTTTCTTTGCCTGTGTTAACCATGTGTTTTGTTGTTTTTCTTTTTAATTTTGTGAGTCTAGCTAGTAGCCATGCCTAGGACTAAACATTCGAACGTAGTAGACCCCTAACCCTGATCCTGAGCCATCCCAAACCTTTGAGGAAGTTTTAGCACTTACTGTAAAGCGTCCTTTGGTTAAGGAACACTCTTTTCCTTTAACTCCTGCTGACCACCCTTTTGTTCGCAGGTTGACTGAGTCTGGCCTCATCAGCCTTATCCACGAGCGCACTAAGGGGAACCTCGCATTCGTCACCACTTTTATGCCATATGCCGTTATGAGTCCGCTCTTTTCATTGATTGCTGAGGGACTACACTTCAGCATGCCATTAGCCACCATACCATCGAAATTCATTTCGGTATACCCATTCTCGAGCGTGATGATTACGTTCGGCTCATGAGCGATTTCCCTAAGGATGCTATTATCGAGACTCTATATCTTCCTGTGAAAGGTTGGCATACTCCTCGTAGGTTTGAGCTGTACATTCGCTGATATGAGTGTCGCCCTGAAACGAAACCCTTCATCCACCTTGTTTGTAGCAGGTCCTTTGCATTTATATGTTGATGCAAGGGATTAGTTTCGACGTGTGCACCCTCATTTATTCTAGCCTTTGTGAGGTCGTCCTCACTTCCAAAACCACGAAGGCCATCGTTTTCCCTCATCTCATTTCTGACATGTTCACTGAGTTGGAGATCCTAGACTACCCTAAGGATCATCCATTTGCCCTTATCCCTGCTTTTATTTATGATAGGATCTGTCAAGCTCCCGCACCCCAGTCCATCCTGAGCCTTTTATCAATATAGACGATCTACTAGCTGAGGAGCAGGAGGCGCCAGTACCGCAGGAACAAGCCATTCATCCTGCATCACCAGCCCCCGTTACACTTGAGAGTTTGTCTGCTGATTTCTAGCAGTTCAGAGTCTTCATGCTTCAGCAATTTGAGAGGGAGAAGAGGTATTGCAGGAGAATGGACGCTTTGATTGCGCAGAGCTTGCATTTTGAGCTGCCTCCAAAGGAGGATGACATTCCGTATAGGACCTTCAGGAGCCAGACTATCTGGAGAGGGAGCAGCAGCGGAGGGGACTGAGGAGGAAGAGGCTTCTAGCGACGTGGATTATGAGGGAGATTCGGCGATGCAGGGGGTGACTAGCTGTTTTGCATGTTTTTCCTCTTTGTTGGAACTTTGATACAGTTGTGGCTTGAATATGGATTTTGTTGCTTCAGCTGTATGTATATATGAATGTTTTTCCTATACTGTTTTCTGAATTTTGTTGCATGAGTGCATGAATGTTCAATGTTGCTTGCAAATGCTGCGTGCCTTGATTGTTAAATCTTTCCTTCAATCATTGAGGATAATGCTTGATTTAAGTGTGGGGGAGATTTAGGATTTAGAGTGTTTCCAAGCAACATCTTGATTTTTAACATGCAACCAAAATTTTTGAAGGATAATATAATGTTGGGCTATTTTTGTCTCAAAACTTGGGAAATTTTCAAGTTTCTTTAAATTTTTTTTGGAAAAATAGTGAATTTTCAGAGGAATTGAACTGCAATTTTGCTCTCTGACCATTTTAGCCGCGACCAAATTTGTTGTTCACCGCAAGAAAAGTCTTTAAATAAAGCAATTCAGCCTCTTGAGTGAGTTTCGCCGCGGCGAAAATACTTGCACACAGAACCACCTCTCGGGTGTGGTTCACCAAAGTTGGTCACGGTGAAACTTTAGTGCACAAAAAAAAGGTTCTGGATTTCAAAATAAAAATTTCCTCTCACCTTTACTGCCTTTAACACTCCTGAGCAATGCTTGTAAAACTATGATTTTCATAGCCAATGCATTGGGAGGTTGATGCATGAGTTTAAGGATCAAAGTTTTTGGTTAATCGCATTTTTTGAGTTATTAGCAAATGACAAGCGTAGATCATTTTTAAATTGACTCTTTGCATTTTTTGTTCTTGAGACTGTCTAATTGAGACATTAGCCTTGTCGTGAGGATAATTGGACCTAATTTCATTTGATTAGAGTGGGTCTGTCTTGATTCGTGATCTCTCTAGAACTTGTCTTGATTCTTAATCAAAGCTTTATGATCCAATATTTTGTGAAAAGGATAGAGGCATTCATTTCAAAACCTTTAATTTAGTCCAAACACAAAGCCTTCATTATTTCATCCTTTGCTACCCATTTGAGCCATTCACTCTTGAAAACCAACATTTGAAAAACTATCCTTGTATATGCAAGCATATGTTGATGAAATTGTGGATTTGAACTGTTATATATAAAAAAGGGAGAAAAAGAGAAAAAGAGAATAGAAGAAGAAAGAAAAAGAAAAAAAATATAAAAATAAAAAAATAAAGAGAAAAGAGATGTAATGTTTGAAAATGAATTTATCTAAAAGTCTTGCAAAGTATTGCATGATTATACTTCTTCTGTGCTGTGTATTCAAGAATTTCATTTCATTTCATTATTCCATTTTATTATATTTAGACCCCATCATCCACCTTAAACCTTAAAGCCCTCTTGATTCACATTGTAGTGATCTTGTAGTATAGATGTAGAATAATTACAAGCCTGTGGTAGAGATTCGAATAAGCAGACCATAAGTGAAAATTGTCCTTACATAGTGAGCTGTGTGAGGCACTTCTACCTTTTGAGAGGATGTTTCTTTTATTCAGTCTCTTGAATTGAATTCTCTTATGAGTTTGATTTACAATTGTCTCTACCATTATTATTGCTAATTTCTTGACAAATGTTTTTACCATGTTCTGTAGCCCTGGACTTATGAGTATATTTTTTGGATGTATTGATCATTTTTAAGTTTTTGAAAAACTTTGTCCAGGAGTACAAAGGTTTAAGTGTGAGGGAATTTGATTGAGCTTTATTTGTATTAGTTTTCTACTTGAATTTCCAGAGTCTTAGAGTCAATTTTAGCCCACACATTACCCTTTTGTATTAGGAGTTGTTGTGACACTCCTTAATCTTTACCTTTAGCTTCATTAAATATCTATTTGGAAGCACCCTTAGGCCTTTAGTGACTTAGACTAACCAAAGAGTGAAAAATAAAATTTTCAAGTTTAGGGTTACTATTCACGTCACTATCCATAGATTTTTGGGCCAACTTTGAAAATTCATAACTAATTCTAGAAAAATCAAAATTGAGTGCTTCTAATTTCTACTTGAAGCTTATAAGTTCCTCTATAAAGGAAAAATACTCATTGAGTCATTAGCTTGTCCAATTGATACAGTTTACTGCATGAAAAAGTACTGCTCATTTGGTAATTTTTCATTTTCCAAGATTTTCAATGATTTTCTTCAATCTTTGGAACATCATAACTTTCTGTACAAAACTCCAAATCCACTATTCTTTGGCTTTTTTAAACCTTACAATGCCAACTATTTTTCTGTAAAATTTTAGCTCAATTGGAGTTCATTTACCCTTTTTGAAACAGGTCAAAGTTCGGGGTTTGACCAACCTCACTTCGATAAAAACCAAACTTTTCATTTTCAAACTACATCTTTTTGAAACCCCAACTCCTAATCCTTTTTGAACCATATTTGATCATTCATTTAGGAGTTCTTGGCTATCATATATCATCCATACATGCATAGGTTTCACATCACATATTACATAACCATGCTCATAACAAATTCCTTGCTTTAACTTCATAAACTTTCTCCTTACTCTTTGATGCACTTGTAGCTAGAAATGGTTAATGGGGGAGGGTGAGATTCAAGGAATCCCAGTAGCAAACATTACAAACAATGCATGTAGGGTGAATGTTAGTGCATGATATGCTTGCCTTACATAGGCTCATATTCACATAATGAAATGCTGCGTGCTCAATGTTTTGTGTAATGTACTTATGGCCATAGTAAAAATAAAAACAGAGCTTCATTCATTCATACATGCTTCACATAATCTAGCAAAGCACTATAGCAAATCAATGCACAACATAAACATCACACACATACAAGTAAGTTCACTACCTTTTAGATTTTGCCTCCTCCTTAAGTACTTTGATCTTCTAACCATAGCTTTTTCTTTGTCACTGTATGGCCCTAGGGAATTAATAACATAATTAGAGCCATGAAAATTGAATGTCCAATGGTCCACATTAGGCCTAAAGGCTTACTTTTACCCTTGGAGTTCCTACAAATTACATTTGGTTACTTTCTCTCTTAATTTCGCATGGTAACCAAAAGCTGTCAACGTGTTGACTAAACTTTGAAAAATCATAATTAATTATATATAACTCCAATTGGGGTGATTCAAATTTCTATGTGAAGCTCTTTCAGTATAATTTCATATAAAAATACTCAATTTTGGTCATCACAGCCATATCATTCCCAGAATTTCGTCAAATACAAACTGTTCCAGATTTCAGTCCAGAAACAGGACAAAATTTCACAAATTCATATCTCCTATTACACAAGTCCAATTAACCTATATGACCTATCAAATTGAAGCTTGATAAGTCTAATTTAATTCTGGAAAGTTTCATGTTCATTGGGCGACATTTGACCACACAAAATCACGTTACAATTACACTGCCTCCAGAAAACGAATTTCATAGCCCTTACTCTTTAACTTCCAAAAATTCCAATTTCATATATAAGCATCTAAAAATCCTGAACTGTCACGGGCTTAGTGATTTACTTGATGAAGCACCGTGCGGCCTAGCAAAGATTGCTCAAACCCTCGCTCAGAACTTTGCTAGTAAGCCTACAAGTCTAAGTATACCTACACAAAAACTCATTTTGGATCCATTGGAAGCATCAAAATCATCAAAAGAATTCATCTTCATCAGATTCCAGACCAGACCGAAACAGTGCACACATATTCAACAATATGAATTTTTCAACTTCCATCACTTCTACCACTTGATTCATGTTTCCAAACTCTCATTCATGCGTGGGAAAACATGATTCTTGCTCTCCTATGCCAAGTGAAAAACTGGGCAGCATAACCCCTAGGGTTTCATCATCCCAAAGTTTACAACAACAACAAACTATACACCAACATACTCCTTACAACACAAGGAGTGTTTTCAATATGATTATTGGCTCTAAACCCCACTTTTTCTCACTTTCTCTTGCAAGAACCCTAACTTTGAAACTTCCAAAAGAGAAGACTAATCAAGAAACTAATCCATGGAAGTTGTAGAGAAACTTGCAAGGATCATTTTGATGTATAGAAACAAGGGGTAAAAGCTTACACTCTGATTTCTCTTGGGATTTTTCCTCTTCTTCTTCCTCCATGAATGACGCCACTTTCTCTCTTCCTTGGCTGCTGGTTGTCTCATGAAAAATGGCTGGAGAAGAAGGGAATTTGCTGATTTATTAATTCACACGTAATGGGTTTAAGGGCTAAGATTACATCTTGTAACTTAAAGGAGATCTAATGGCTATTATGGAGCCACATATGGGACACTTGTCAAGCTCTTAATAACCCTCATAAAGTGATAATTATAGCTGTAAAAATCTGTTTACCATTTGGTTACTCCAACCAAATTGGATCCCATTCGGTTACTTTTACTGATAAACTTAACTTTTTTCCGGTAAATCCTTTTCTACTTTTCTGGAGATATTTTCTTTCTCATTTAATCTCCATAATTCCATCTTGAATCTATCAAATTTATTATCCCCAAAATACCCTTTGATTATCTCAATTTTTACAGGATTATTTTATCCTGTCCAAAATCCCTGAAACGGAACAATCGGAGAGCAAATTTCTTTTAGGACCTTGAAAAATACTACATTTGTCACTGATTCTCAAGCCCTTTTCCTTTCTCCAAAATGCCCTTTAGATATTTCAAAATTAATTTTTGAAATAATTATTTTTCGGGGATTTTTGAGTATTTTTCGGGACTTTTTCCCAATTTTCGGAAAACTTGCCTTAATTGTACACTGGATAATAATTTTATCAAATACTATATAATTCACTGGATTTTCAAATTTTTCTCTAAATTTTTGGAGGGCTCATTGTACCTTAAATAATTATTTTTTTCCCTTTTTCACCTTCAAAATTATATAAATAAAAATCTAATTTGAATTTGGAAAATCCGTGTTTCGTCATTGCGATCCATAAGTAGAGATCTATCATTAGGCATCTGTAAATTTTCTTATATTTTGATCAACTGGCTGCCTTTTTGACTTTGACTTTGACTTTGTCAAAAGACCAAAATACCCTTAAACTTTCTCTACTTTTTCCAAAATTACCATTTTGCCCTTTCTTTTGATACTGAAAGACCTTTATTTCCTTGGTCTTTTATTAAATGACATATGGGTCCCTTCCCAGAAGGTCATCCATCCTAGGATTGCTCTAGGGTGAGCACGCTTAACTCTGAAGTTCCTACCGACTTCCATGCACCAGACCAATTCTGATTCTACGATTTCCGGCCTAACAGCATCAACTTTTGCTGCTCTTTCTATCTGTGGGCTCTGACTTGACTTCTAATTACTGGTTTGGCTCTTTTTATCTAATGACTATATTGCCTTTGGTCTTTTTACTTAATGACGTTTATGTCCCTGGCTTACATTCTTAGTAATTTCAAAGCCTTGGGACTAAATTGACCAAGGTCTCTTTGGTCCATTGACATCTTCTCTTCCTGTACTTTCATTTACAGAAAATGGTGGATATTACACTGCCTTCTCTAGGTTTCTTGTTACAGCTCCATCCACATTCACCCTCACCCAACCCTCCTGCATCAGATCCCCTAGAGTTGTATTACAAACCTGTGTTGTTTCAGTCTCGACACATATTTCTTTAGTCTAAGTAAATGATCTCCACACGCTTTGAACCACTCACACTGGGTCCATAGGCTTGAGGGAATTTGTATTGAATATAAAATTATTCCTCCATTTCCATAAGAGCCTCACAGCAACACCCCAAATGAGGTTCCAGTCCACTGAGGTGGTATTACCTAAATCCTTTTTCAGATTCATGGCCATCTAGTCACATAAAGATGCTGAAAAAAAGCTTGGCGTTGCTTGAGACCAAGTGCTCCTCCATTCATTAGTAGGTAGTCTGTTGTTGTATGTGATCCATAAAAATACTCTAATTCTTTTTGCCCCTTTCTATTTCCAAATTGACCTATACACATTATCCGCAATACTCACAGGTTGTTTGCCAATGATATTATATGCACTCTTAATAGTGAAACATCCGCTAGCTTTACCCCCACACCATTACATCATGACCTGCATCAGGAAATGGAGCAAAGGTTGTAGTAAGCCTCTAAATGACATCTCCATTCACTATCGATGCCAAATGTGATAGGTTCCAATTGTTGGAAATTGTGCCCTAGGGCCAATCATTGTACTTCGCACATTATTTATTTTAATGAATTTTCTCCATTTAATTATTATAAAATTTGCGTGTTTATTATGATAATTGTTTCCATGGGCAAATTATGAATATTGTCCTAAATATCCCTGGTCAGTTATCTATGTGGGAATAAAGATAAAGCAAGACCAGTATGACTTTGATAAGGTATGGAGATACAAGTCAAAGTCATAGGCACTTGTAAGAGTACAAGGTGCTGGACCGACCCGCTATGAGAAAGCTACTTGGATTAAGTCATTAGCTTATCTCATATGTAATCACGTCACAATGCCCTTCAACCTGAGATCATCATAGATTCCTATATGAGAGTCGCTAAGCTTTGACCTAGTCAAAAGTCACCTTTGGCCGGGTGATGATAAAGGCTATGATCAGGCTTAGGGGTTTTCATGTGGAGGAATGTGAGTGATCAAGATGGGATTTGTCCCTCACATTAGTTGAGAGATATTACTAGGCCCCTCAATGAGTGAGTCTGAGAAATGTATGGCCATGCTGTAATGAAAAGGGATTTTCGTTTCTTTGATCAGACCACTCAGGGATCGATAAAGTAATGGTCGGGAATAGGAGGATGACATCATCCTTGCCTCATCCTTGACTGAGATATCGCGTGAAAAAAAGGACGTGATGTGGTTGCATAAAAGTTTACGTTGTGTTAATAATCCCTGTATGATTTGCGTAGTCGTAATGTCTTGCTAGAGACGCTTGCGACTTGTGGGCTTATGGTGAGATTAGCCCACTGCCAACTTTATATGAGCCTACAGGGTCGTACGCAAGAACAGCCCAACATAAGCTTTATTTCTAGGGTTTATTCGAATTTTAAATATATGTATATATATGTTAAAATTCAAAATTGCACAATATTATGTAAATAATATTTGTGTGTGTTAGTTTAATTTATTTGATAAATTAAATAACTAGCATTAATTTAATTTATAAAGATAAATTAAATCTGTTGGCTCATTATTTGGATTAATTAAATGGATATGATTTGATCAGATCAATTTAATCCAAATTAAGATTGCAAAATTCGAATTTCACAT
>JANTPZ010130770.1:0-21170 GCA_025593235.1 Vachellia pachyceras
ACAATAAATCATTATTCATGGCATATGACCCCAAAATTACACTAATCCAAGTCAACAACTCCTAATACCAATTTAAGCATAAAAGGGTCATGTATGGACTAAATTTGATTCTAAAACTCTGGAAATTCCAACAGAAAACTAATACTAACATGGCTACATCACTCTTAACTTCATAGACATCATACAATAATATTTTCATAAGTTTCCAACCCCCAATAAGGCAAGAAAAATCATAAAAACGCAATATAGCCTATATTGCTATTTTAAGTCCCTTAAAACTTTGTAACATGTTCTTTTAACTTTCAATGCTTCCCAAATCCTTTTCTCATTTTTACCTTACACAATTTTGCCTTTTAAAGCTGTTGGAAGCATCAAAATCATCAAAATCACACTCCTCCTTGTTGGAAATTGTGCCCTAGGGGCCAATCATTGTACTTCACACATTATTTATTTTAATGTATTTTCTCCATTTAATTATCATAGCTTTTGCATGTTTATTATGAAAATTGCATCCATAGGCAAATTATGAGTATTGTCCTAAATGTCCCTGGTCGGTTATCTATGTGGGAACAAGGATAAAGTAAGACCAGTATAACTTTGATAAGGTATGGAGATACAAGTCAAAGTCATAGGCAATTGTAAGAGTACAAGGTGCTGGACCGACCCGCTATGAGAAAGCTGCATGGATTAAGTCATTAGCTTATCTCATATGTAATCACGTCATAATGCCCTTTGACCTGAGATCATCATGGATTCCTGCATGAAAGTCACTAAGCTTTGACTAGTCAAAAGTCACCTTTGACGGGTGATGATAAAGGCTATAATCGGGTTTAAGGGTTTTTCATGTGGAGAAATGTGAGTGATCAAGATGGGATTTGTCCCTCACATTAGTTGAGAGATAGTACTGGGCCCCTCAATAAGTGAGTATGAGAAATGTATGGCCATACTGTAATGGAAAGGGGTTTTCATTTCTTTGATCAGACTACGCAGGGATCGAGAAAGTAATAGGTGAGAATAGGAGGATGACATCATCCATGCCTCATCCTTAACCGAGATATCGCGTGACAAAAGGGACGTGATGTGGTTGCATAAAAGGTTACGCCGTGTTAACGACCTCCGTATGATTTGGGCAATCGTAATGTCTTGCTAAAGACCGCTTGTGACTTGTGGGCTTATGGTGAGATTAACTCACTGCTAACTTTATTTAGGCCTATAGGGTCGCACGCAAGAACAACCCAACAAAAGCTTCATTTCTATGGTTTGTTCGAATTTTCAATATACATATATATATATGTATTTATGTTAAAATTCGAAATTGCACAATATTATGTAAATAATATTTGTATGTGTTAGTTTAAAATTTAATTTATTTGATAAATTAAATAACTAGCACTAATTTAATTTATAAAGATAAATTAAATTCATTGGCTCATTATTTGGATTAATTAAATTGATATGATTTGATCAGATCAATTTAATCCAAATTAAGATTGCAAAATTCGAATTTCACATTTTGAATTTCAAGATTAGATCTTAAATATTGGAATTGCAGGATTAGATCTTAAATATCCTTTTTGAATTTTGAATTTCAAGATTAGATCTTGAATATTGGAATTGCAAGATTAAATCTTGAATATCCTTTTTGAAATTCAAATTTCAAGATTAGATCTTGAATATCCTTTTTGAAATTCAAATTTCAAGATTAGATCTTGAATATATTTCAAAAATTCAAATTTTGAGATTAGATCTTGAATATCTTTTGAAATTCAAATTTTGAGATTAGATCTTGAATCTCTTTTGAATTTCAAATTTCGAATTTCAAGATTAATCAAGATTAGATCTCAAATATCTTTTGAAATTCAAATTTCAAGATTGGATCTTGAATATCTTTTGAAATTCAAATTTTGAGATTAGATCTTGAATATCTTTTGAAATTCAAATTTTGAGATTAGATCTTGAATATCTTTCGAAATTCAAATTTTGAGATTAGATCTTGAATATCATTTCAAATTCGAATTTAAAGATTTATAGTGATTAATCTTAAACATCCTTTTAAAATTAAAATTCGGATTTTCAAGATTAATAAAAGATTAATCTTGGATTAGGATGCACTCCATGAGCTCTATAAACATGAATGCTTGTGAACAGAGGCATCCTATTCTGAATTTGAATTCACTCTTGAGCCACAAAACCCTAGAGAGAGTGAAACAAAGAGGCGCTAGCACACTGCTATTGTTGGAGACTGTTCGCGTGGATACCGGTAGATGGAGGCGATTGAAAGAACGTCAGCTCCTCGTGATCGGAGGCAAGAGCACGGAAGGTTGTAGAATCTAAAGAGATCCAGATGCAAAGGAAGGGACAATCTCAAAACGTAAAAGTTACGCATTCATCTCCTCGATCTAAACGCCTTTGACAGATCCGTATTTGGTATTAGAAAATTTTAAATTCTGCTGCGTGTATGTTCTAAAATCCCAACACTCCTACCCCATAAAAATCTGAACAAAAATCTTGAAAAATGAGGAGGAATGGATACTTGCTTTTAACATGTATACTTGCTTATTCTTGCTTACAAACCACTTTCTATGCATTATCCAATCCAAGAACACATCTTCCTCATATGAACCCTAACTTTCTAGCCACAAAAAGAGAAAAATCTAAACCATTATAAAGATACAGGAAGCTCCAAGGATTAAGATTATGTATAGAATTGCTTGGAAGAACCCTTTACCTTGGAGTTTTGTGTAGCTTTTCTTCCTCTTGCCTGGGGAGCTATGGAGGACATCTTTCTCTCTCAATTTGCAGCTGTTTGGTCATGCAAAATGGCTAGGAAGTGGCTTGAAAAACTGATCTTTAATTGCCTTAATGTTGTGGCTTTTAATCCAAGGTCTAGAAATCAATCTTACAAATTAAGCTTGATCTAATGGCCCTTATGCTTCCACCACTCCATACACTTGATCTCTTCTCATTGGTCCTCACAAAGTGGTATTTAATGAGCCATAAATGAGGCTAGAAAAATTTGACTTATCTTATCTCTTCACTATGACATGAACGGCTAAGATTAATTCTTGATTCGTAAGCATAATCTAACTGTTGGAAACTCACCACCATATCCAACATTTAGCTTCATCTCATTGGTTCCTTACAATTAGAATTTAATGAGGATAATAATTAGGGTAACCGCTTCTAGAAACTTGGTTAAAATAACCAACCCGATTACTGTTCGGTTACTTCTACCGATTACACTTTTTACCGGTAAACATAACTTTATTCCGGTAAATCTTTCTCTACTTTTCTGGAGGTGCTTTACTCCTCTTTAAATCTCCATAATTCATTTACCAATATGGCGAAAAATATTTGCCCAAAATACCCTTGAAATTCATCCCAAAATAACAAGGTATTTTTATCATGCCAAAAATCTCTGAAAAATGTATTTCCGACGGGCAAATAACTTTTAGTGCATTAAAAATTTCTATAATTTTCACTGATATTCTAGCCCCTTTTCCTTTCATTGAATTGCACTCCAGATTAACTAAAATTAATTTTTGAATAAAATATATTTTCAGAATTTTCGGGTATTTTCCCTCCATTCTGGCATTCACCTTAATCGCATATTGGGCAATGATTTTATAAAATATTATAAAATTCACTTTATTTTTCTATGCCCTGAAGTCATCTGATTAAGGTCTCCTGATACATCAAATAATTAATTTTCGACCCTTAAATCTTCAAAATTCTATAAATAAAAATCTAGGTCGAATTTTAACAATTTGTCAAATCTCAGTTAATCAGTGAGTTCTGCTATATCTTTTGGGCATCTGTGAATTTTTTTGATATTTTGATCAACAGTTGACTTTTTAACTTTAACTTTGCCAAATGACCGAAATGCTCTTACACCTTCTCTTAATAACCAAAATGCCCCTATACTGTCCAACTTTTCGTAATTCCCATTTTGCCCTTGACTTTTTTGCCCTTGATCTTTTGATTAATGACCTTTGGGTCCTTCTCAGAAGGTCACCCATCCTTACACTACTCCAGGGCGAGCACGCTTAACTACGGAGTTCTCATAAAATTTCTCCAGCTGAGCCAGGTCTGACATTGGTTATTCAGCCCATCCGCATCAACTTTTTCCGTTCTTCCTATCTGTGGGCTCTAACTTGACTTTTGACTATTGGTTTGACCCTTTTTATCCAATGACCATATTGCCCTTGTTCTTTGTACTTAATGACATTTATGTCCCTGGCTTACATTCTTAGTAATTTCAAAGCTTTAGGATTAATTTGACCAGGGTCTCTTAGGTCTACTGACATCTTTTCTTTCTGTACTTTTATTTCTGGGCCTTGTCTTATCTCATAACTATCGGTTTGGCCTCTTTGTCAATTTACAGAAAAGGGTGGATATTACATTTCTCCCCTTTAAAATAAATTTCATCCTCAAAATTTACACATATGGGTCATTAACTATAGGCTCTTGACTTTTATCTTTTCTTTTGTTTACCTACATACTTTCTCTGGCATAAGCCCTTGCGAGAATACTTTTATAATTATTTGTTATAGGATCTCTCCTTTTATCTGGGAAATATGAAATTTCTGGCACCATCAACTCAGACTTGGGGGTAAGGCCAAACGATAACTATTGCCTCAACTTTTAAATTCTTATAATATTTCTTTAACTAGGCTCTCCTTAGCCTTGAAGATTTACCGGATCTTCATTAATGGAGATACCTCAAGAATATATGATCTCCAATTTTAATATCACGGTCGTCTTCTTTTGTTGTCATGAATTAATTACTGACTTGTAACATCTCTTCGGCTTTATATTCTTAGATGTCTATAACTGTCTCAGAATTATGTCAATTTCTCTCTTTACTAGAGATTTTTTATCTTTACTATCGGACCATTATTTTTGAAAAATAAAATTTGTGAGACAATCTTACTTATTGCCTAAATTTCAATGGTCTTTTCATTCTTTGCTGACTTTTATTATCTGTAACCCTTCTTTTCTTTACTCTTGACTCACCCTTGAGTCATTTTCTTTCAATACCTGGTGAGTTCATATAATTTCTAGGGTTCTCTGTCTTTCTTCCTTAACTTAAACCTATATCCTCATAATAGGTTTTAGAGAGACATAATACTCATGTGAGTTATCACATTCCTTTCTGAACTTCAGCACTCCAATAGGGAACTTTTAATATTTCTCACTTCCCTTGGTTCTTCTGTGCTTTTATAGTTTAGAGAGATTTTTACTTTACTTTTAAGATCTCGCATTATTTAGGTAGGCTCTGTTAGTGTAGGATTTGACCAAGAGGGGGTGAATTGGTCACTTTAAAAATTTAAAACTTAAAACATAAAAGTAAGAACAATGTCACTGAGAGAGAAGAGGAAAGATGAACACAGAGATTTATCCTGGTTCGGTCCCTTTGACCTACGTCCAGTCCTTAGAATGCCTCTGAGCTTTGTAATCCACTAATCACCAACAAATCAGGCTCACCAACCTTTATAATGGAGATTCTCACTCCCCCTTGTTAGAAAAGGATTTAACCAAGAGGGGCTGAATTGGTCTAATATAAAAATTTAGCACTTTAAATTCACAGAATTAAAAGAACAAAGTCACTGATTGAGCTTTATTTGTATTAGTTTTCTACTTGAATTTTCAGAGTCTTAGAGTAAATTTTAGCCCATACATGACCTTTTTTGTGCTTAAGTTGAGATTAGGAGTTGTTGATCTAGATTAGTGTGATTTTGGGTACATATGCCATGAATAATGATTTATTGTCCCTAAATTGCATCATGAGCAAATGTTACTACCCATATTTGCCATTTCATTTCAGAAACTCCGTACAAAAGGGACAAGGGAAGCAGCTCTGTAGAAGTTCGCCGCGGCGCAATTCAATTTTTGTCGTGGCCAAAGTTCAAGTAGCAGACAGAGAACTCTCGGGAGAGGTTCACTGCGGTGAATCCTAAATTTAGCCGCGGCAAATATCGTGCAGTACCTAATTTTTACCTTTGAAGGAAGATAACCCGACCCAGCTTGATGGATCCGACCTAAAACGGTTTATCATGCTAAATTAGGGTATTTTCGAGGCAAAGAAAGGAGGAGGAGGCTGCAGAGGCTTAAGGGAGAAAGAGAGGAGAGAAACTTCATTCTCCATCTACCCTACTCATACACTAAGCCTATGTTTGGTTTGATGGAGGGGAAAGGAAGGGGATGGATAGGAGGGAAAGGAAAGGGATGGAAGGGTATAAGGTTACCTTGTTTGGTTTAGTTAGAGGGGGAAGGAAGGGAATGATTTTTAATGATCGTTTGTTTGGTTCAGGAGGGGAAGGGAGGGAAGTTAATGACAAATTTACCATTTTACCCTTATATGTTGATTTATATTTATTTACTTATAGAATTTATTTAAATTTTACTCATAAAAATTAATCCCTCCTTCTATTTAATTAATTAAAACAATTATTAAGGTATTTCATTCATATAATTTATTTAAATAATTAAAAAAAGGATTTAAATAATTTATTTCCTTCATTCTCTACCCTTATCGCTGTTTCCAAATATTCCAAATAAAGTAAAACTTATTCTCAGGAAATATTGAAAAAATGAAGACTAGAAAAACTTGCTCTTTATCTACATCGCTCCTTCTATTCATGCACAATAAAATAGATATGAAGATCGGAAAAATGAAGTGTGAGAAGTTGGATAAGGAGTATTAAAGGTATGTTAGACATAATATTTTGCATCCCTCTAAGAAACCCCATTTTGGAGGGATGCAAAATAAGGGGAGGGGAGGGATTGGGGAGCTAAAATTTGGCTCCCCTCCCCTCCAACTTTTCATACCAAATGGGGGGAAGGTATCATTTTTCTTCCCCTTCCATCCCCTTCCCCCCAACCAAACAAATCCTAACATTATTTCACCCAATTTCTTCATCATCTATCCATCTATCATGCACCCATCATCCATTCAAAGCTCATTTCCATCACCTATGAGGAGCTGAACATCTCCACCCTCTTGAAGATGAAGTGAGCCGGAGTTCGAAGTGCCGAAAAGGGGAGTATTTACTTTCCATCTGTATTTACACAATAGATTATTAGGATTCTGAGTTGGACTTTGTAATTTGTGTGTAAATGCTTGGTCTCGGTTGAGCCAAACTTGGATTATTGTGTATTAAGTTGCTTTGTGATTGACAAAGTAGAATGGAGTTCATTTTGCTTATTCAATGAAATCTTGTTGTTCTCTTCTATCATCCTAGTTGTGCTTGGTTTTAGAGTCAACAATGTATGGAGTTGATTTTATCACTCTGTGATTTCCGTACACACACTAAGTGGTCTTAAGAGATTTCATGGGATGGAGTTCATTTCATGTTGTTTCAGACCCACCAAGTCGTATGGGGATTTAGAAGGAGATCATTGTATGACACTCCGGACCCATGCGAATTGTTGGGGTTTTTGATTTTGAAAACTTAGTATGAAAGCCGATACCTTCCCTCATCCTTTGCGAACTGTGATGGAACACTTATTTTCAAGAGGCACTCATCATCGCACACCCATTTCTCTTTATCAAAGCTGCCTTTGTTTTTCCTCTTCGATAAAGAAAATACTAAAAACAAGTTTTATTTTGTAATTAGTTTATATACATAGGATAATTTGAATTAAAATTGATTGCATTTGCATCACAAGCATAGACCCAAGTTAAGAATTATTGGTATGCCTTCTCGCTTCCGGAGTGAACGACCCTGGGATTGTCACTATACAATCCTTGGAAATCAAAATTAATATTCTTGATCCATTTTCAAGGCTAACCAGTGACCTAAGTTTGCAATTTGTGGCTTAGTCGGACCAGTCACCGAGAGAAGAGGAAAGATGAACACAGAGATTTATCCTGGTTCGATCCCCTGGACCTACGTCCAGTCCTCAAAGCACCCCTGAGATTTTCAAATGCACTATCAACAACAGAATGAGGCTTCACATGCCTTTACAAGTTGGGAATCCACTCCTCCTTTATCTTCTCACTAAAACAGAGTCACTCACTCTCTGTTTCTTTCTTACTTTCAGCCCAGTTTACTCAAGGTCCCGTCCTTGAGTTTTTCATAAATTTACAAAGTATTTTTGCCACAGAAATCTCTCTCAAAAGAGTATATGGCTAATAATGAAGCTCAGAAAGAATTAATGAAGTAATACATAGAATGAAGCAAAAACATCTTTGAATGCTCAGAGTATTTGTTGTTATCTTCTCTGTATTGAATGCTAGTTCTTTTATAGTTGAGAAGATCTTAAATATCTGTTAGACTTCATTGAATAGCCGTTACTCTCACCATCGACCATTTGGCTTCTTCATTAATGACATTAAATGCTACTGAGTCAGACAAGGTCGAATGTTGTAGAAGAACGTTAAAGTCTCTGAGCCTCAGACCATGCCTGTGCTTCTTTCCTCATTTAATATTTCAAGTTTCTGCATTTATGAGAGCAATTAGAATTCAAAAATGTCGTTACATAAATAAGGAAAGTAGGTGAGTAGCATAAGTTGAGTGTGTCAATCATAAAGCTTCAGAACAATAATGCTTGAGCATAGCTTTCTCAATGCTCGAGTATTGTTTGAAGAGTTTGAAGGAAAATTTCAGTGGTTTGTCATAATGCTCGAGTATTATTTGAAAGTGTTTGAAAAGAAATCAAATACTTGAGGAATAAATCTCAATGCTTGAGTACTGATGATGCTTCCTAGGAATACTCTAGTATTTTGTGCAAGTGTTAGAAAATATAAATTTTGAGAATTCACATTACTCGAGTGTTGGATCATAGTGCTCGAGCATTAGTAATGCTGGTAGTGAATGCTGGAGCATTGTAATAGAGTATTAGTGAATAGTGAAAAAATTCAGCCCGATGCTCGAGCATTGAAAGCTAGTGCTCGAGCATTGCCAGTGCTTGCAGTCAATGCTTGCAGTGTTTACTTCTAGTGATGAGGGTTAGGTCATAATACTCGAGCACTGTCGAATTGTGCTCGAGCATTGGCTCTGCTGGAAGCTTTTACTTGAAGTATTACTTAACAGCATAGACAGTAGACTCAATACTCGAGTACTGCATTTGCAGTGCTCGAGCATTGGCTATGCTGTCAGCCCAATGCTTGAAGTGTTGTCTGACAGTGTTGAGAAAAAAGTCAACACTCAAGCACTGAAACTTAGTGCTCGAGCATTGGCTGTACTTTCAGCCAATGCTTGGAGTGTTGACTTGAAGTGCTTTCAGAAACCTCAATGCTCGAGTACTGTAAACTTAGTGCTTGAGCATTGGCTATGCTGTCAGCCAATACTTGTTGTACTTCATTACAGCATTGTTTGTAAGCCCTGATTTAGCTAATAGTCGAGTACTGACTTGCAATACTCGAGCATTGGCATTACTCTATGCTAATGCCTGAAGTGTTCACTCAGATTATAGTTTAAAACTTCTTTTATAAACACAGTGCTCGAGTACTACATTCCAATGCTCGAGTATTGACAACACTTTATGTCAATACCTCAAGTATTACCTAGAAGTGCTAAATTTTCTTAAGTTTAAAACATGCAGTGCTGGAGCATTGAATTCCAAAGATTCAAAATCATGAAGAATTAAATACCTCATGAAGCATTGAATCAACACTTTGAAACTTGAGATTCAAAATCATTTTGCAATCTCTTAGCATAATTTTGTTATCATCAAAACAAGGTATCAACATTCTCCCCCTTTTTGATGATGACAAAACCATAAATCAGTATTTTGAAATTGAAAGATAAACCAGAGAGCACAAGAATGAAATAGTCAACACAGAAGCATAATAACTTGTAATGATTGCATATAAACTGAATCACCATTGTCAAATGTGCTTAACAAGAGTACAAAAGCAGTTAAAAAATTAAAAACATAATTATCTTAAAATCCAAAACCAGCAGATTCTGATTTCTTCTCCCCCTTTTTGTCATCAACAAGAAGGATCACTGAGGAGGAGGGGAAGATATATCAGTAGAGGGCTGAGGATCAATGAAAGAGCCATAAGGAGCCATAGAGGATACTAGGAAAGCTTGAATGGGCTATGGCTCAGGATTGAGGATGGAAGAGGAGAAGTCAATCATGGCAAGCACATCATCAGTAGGTGGATCCTCTGGAGAATGAGAAGGAGGAGGAGGTGGAGGAGGTTGAGCAGAGGTGGAATGCTAAGATTCTTTGACAACAAACTCAAGAGACCCAATCCTTTTATTTAATCCATCAATTTTCTCCAAAACTGCTTCTTTGAAAGACAGAAGGTCCTTGGACATAGATGTGACAGCAACATTTAACGTCCTACCTATGAAATAATCATTAGTAGCATGAAGTACCCCATTTATGTATTCCTGAGTCTGAGCCTGAAAGGTAGACATGAAGGCCTCACTCATTCTCCTAAACTCAGTCTCCATGTATTGATGTATAGCAGCATGAGCAAAGGATGGAGCAAATGAAGGCTGAGGAGGAGCAGAAGACTGGGCCTCATCCTATCCCTGTGAGGCAGCAGATGTGGCCTTCCTCTTAGGTTTCTTGGCTAATATCTGAGGGTTTTGCACATCAATATTCATTCTGTGAAGGTGTTCCTGCCCAAATGAAAATGGCTCAACCACCTTGTCCAGGACGTACCAAATCTTGAGGCTTTTGAAAATGAAGGATACCAAACAGGGATAGGGCACTGTCATTCTATTTTAACCTGAGTGCACAAACCTCCACATCTCATCAAAAACCATTTCTCTTATGTTTCTTTTCTCCTTCTTCATAATCCTTGCTAAATTTCTATAATCCATGTAAGCCAAATGAGTGTAATTGCCACTTTTATTCACTAAACATCTAGAGTAGATGTAGTGAATAATCCTTTGAAGTGGGGGTATGGCTGAAGGCTCAATGAGAGGATGCCATTAAATGACTCACCAGACCTTAATAAACTAAAAATTTCTTCATCTGGCAAAGTAGATAACTCTTCAACATATTCAGTTATTGTTGGGGTTTTAGAACGTACCCGCAGCGGAATTTAAAATTTTCTAATCCCAAATACAGATCTATCAAAGGCGTTTAGATCGAGGAGATGAAGGCATACCTTTTGCGTTTCGAAATTGTCCCTTCCTTTGCATCTGTATCTCTTCAGATTCTACAACCTTTCGCGCTCTTGCTTCCGATCATGAGCAGCTGACGTTCTTTCAACAGCCTCCCTCTACCGGTATCCACGCGAACAATCTCCAATAATAGCAGCATGCTAGCACCTCTTCGTTTCTCTCTCTCTAGGGTTTCATGGCTCAAGAGTGAATTCAAATTTAGAATGGGATGCCTCTACTGTTCATGAGTACTCATATTTATAAAGCTCATGGAGTGCATCATAATCCAAGATTAATCTTTTATTAATCTTGAAAAATCCGAATTTTAAATTCAAAAGATATTCAAGATCTAATCTTGAAATTTGAATTTTAAAAGACATTCGAGATCTAATCTCGAAATTTGAATTTCAAGATCTAATCTTGAAATTTTGAATTTCAAAAGATATTCAAGATCTAATATTGATTAATCTTGAAATTTGAAATTTGAAATTTGAAATGATATTCAAGATCTAATCTCAAAATTTGAATTTCAAAAGATATTCAAGATCTAATCTCGAAATTTGAATTTCAAAAGATATTCAAGATCTAATCTCAAAATTTGAATTTCAAAAGGATATTCAAGATCTAATCTTCCAATTCCAATATTCAAGATCTAATCTTGAAATTTGAAATTTGAAATTTGAAATTAAAAAATGTAAAATTCGAATTTTACAATCTTAATTTGGATTAAATTAATCTGATCAAATCATATCCATTTAATTAATCCAAATAATGAGCCAACAGATTTAATTTGTCTTTATAAATTAAATTAATGCTAGTTATTTAATTTATCAAATAAATTAAATATTGAACTAACACACACAAATGTTATTTACATAATATTGTGCAATTTCGAATTTCAACATATATATACATATATTTAAAATTTGAATAAACCCTAGAAATAAAGCTTATGTTGGGCTGTTCTTGCGTGCGACCCTATAGGCCCATATAAAGTTGGCAGTGGGCTAATCTCACCATAAGCCCACAAGTCGCAAGCGGTCTCTAGCAAGACATTATGACTACCCAAATCATACGGGGATCGTTAACACGACATAACCTTTTTATGCAACCACATCATGTCCCTTTTGTCACGCGATATCTCGGTTAAGGTGAGGCATGGATGACGTCATCCTCCTATTCCCGACCATTACTTTCTCGATCCCTGAGTTGTCTGATCAAAGAAACGAAAACTCCTTTTCGTTATAGTATAGCTATACATTTCTCAGACTCACTCATCAAGGGGCCCAATAATATCTCTCGACTAATGTGAGGGACAAATCCCATCTTGATCACTCATATTCCTCCTCACGAAAACCCTTAAGCCCCATTATAGCCTTTATCATCACCCGGTCAAAGGTGACTTTTGATTAGGTCAAAGCTTAGTGACTTTCATGCAGGAATCCATGATGATCTCAGGTCAAAGGGCATTGTGACGTGATCACATATGAGATAAGCTAATGACTTAATCCATGCGGCTTTCTCATAGCAGGTCGATCCAGCATCTTGTATTCTTACAAGTGCCTATGACTTTTAACTCGTATCTCTATAGCTTATCAAAGTCATACTGGTCTTACTTTATCTTTGTTCCCACATAGATAACCGACCACAGACATTTAGGACAATATTCATAATTTGCCTATGGATGCAATTATCATAATAAACATGCAAAAGTTATGATAATTAAATGAAGAAAATACATTAAAATAAATAATGTGTTAAGTATAATGATTGGCCCCTAGGGCACAATTTCCAACAGTTATCCCTAGAAAACCATTCAACATCTAAGAAGTAATAGAGATTTCCTTTCCTCTCATTTTTGTAACCATTGAATAAGAAGTGATTTCTCCTTATTCATTGGTCACAAAGGTTGAATACATATTGTTATAAAAGATTCTAACTATCTCATGGCAGAAATTATCTTTAATTTGAATCAAAGGCTTATAATGATCTAGAAATTTTGACACCTTGAATCCCATCTTATCTACTTCCTTAAGATTCACATTAACAGCAGGACATAAAGGTCTATTCTTCAATCTTTCTTCATAAATAGAGGGGTTAGAAATAAATACCGAAGTAGTATTAAAGCCTTCTAGTGCCTTTGGAAGTTCATTACCCTTTTTCTTCCCTTTGTCTTTTCCTTTTGGTTTTGCCTTTAATGAAGTGGCAACAGTTTTTGGAGTGGTCCCTTCACTTTCAGTTTCTGAATTAGTTGCAGCAGTTTGAGTAGGCACAGATTGGGATGTTGTAACTAGAAGACCCTTCCCTTTTTCTTTCAGAATGGATTTTGATTGGCCTGCACTTGATTTTTGAGAAACAGAGGCCACGGTGTCCTCAGAGGGTTTAACAATCCTTACCCGTTTGGTTGGAGGTTGTGAAACTGATTTTGATTGAGAAGAAGTGCTTTTCCCTTTGCCAGCAGTGGATTTTGTATGTGCCATTATGAACTTGGAGCAAAGAATTGAAAGAAATGGAAGTGAGGAGTTTTGGTGATGAGAGTGAAAATGGGAGGATTTGTGAATGTAAATGAGTGTAATAATGTGTAATAATGAGGGGGTTTGGCCGAAATGGGTTTTTGAGAAGAGAGGTAATGGTTTGGAAGCAGTTACAATGATTCGGGTTGTGAGGATTTGCAGTGCTCGAGAGTTAGGGTTCGAGCATTTGATGAAAAAGAGAGCATAAGTAACCAGAAACTGCCAGTGCTCGAGTGATAGTACTCAATGCTCGAGTGCTAAGTGTCAGTGCTCCAGTGTTAACATTTGAATATAAACAGACAGAGCAATACTTGAGTGCTAGAAACTTGTGCTCGAGTATTGCACTCCAGTACTCGAGCATTGATTTTCAGTGCTCGAGCATCGGAGTCTTTGTTACACACAGATGCTCAACAGGGTCTAATACTTGAGTACTGATAATATGGTGCTCGAGTATTGTACTTCATTGCTCGAGTACTGGCTTTCAGTGCTTGAGCATTGTGAATTCTTAGTCTAGAAAACTTACCTTGCTCGAGCATTGAAATTGAATGCTCGAGTATTAAGTACTTGCTCCCAGCATTGTTGTAGATGCCTCATTTTGATTGAACACTCGAGTATTCTTTGATTTGTGCTCGAGTATTCCATCTTTTACTTCAAAAATTTGAATCAATGCTCGAGTGTTCACAATACTCGAGCACTGTCGAATTGTGCTCGAGCATTGGCTCTGCTGGAAGCTTTTACTTAAATTATTACTTAATAGTACAGACAATAGACTCAATACTCGAGTACTGCATTTGCAGTGCTCAAACATTGGCTATGCTGTCAGCCAATGCTTGAAGTGTTGTCTGATAGTGTTGAGAAAAACAGTCAACACTCGAGCACTGAAACTTAGTGCTCGAGCATTGGCTATACTTTCAGCCAATGCTTAGAGTGTTGACTTGAAGTGCTTTCAGAAACGTCAATGCTCGAGTACTGTAAACTTAGTGCTCGAGTATTGGCTCTACTGTCAGACAATACTTGCAGTACTTTATTACAGCATTGTTTGTAAGCCCTGATTTATCCTAATACTCAAGTACTGACTTGCAATACTCGAATGCCAATGCTCTCAAGTGTTCACTCAGATTATAGTTTAAAACTTCTTTTAAAAACACAGTGCTCGAGTACTACATTCCAATACTCGAGTATTGATCACAGTTTATGACAATACCTTAAGTATTACGTGGAAGTGCTAAATTTTCTTAAGTTTAAAACATGCAGTGTTGGAGCATTGAATTCCAAAGTTTCAAAATCATGAAGCATTGAATACCTCATGAAGCATTGAATCAACACTTTGAAACTTGAGATTCAAAATCATTTTGTAATCTCATAGTACAATTTTGTTATCATCAAAACAAGGTATCAACACCCCTTATAATACGCAATAAAACAGAGTCTCTTACTCTCTGTTTTTTGACCAAATCTCAACCTAACAAATTCAAGGTCTCAACCTTGAATATCTCTCAGATTTACAAAGGAATTGAATGATACAAACTCTCTTGAAGAGTAGATAATGAAATCAATGAAGCTCTCAGGAATAATCAATGTAATGGCAGAAGGTAGTTTACGCAGTAATGGCATATAATAAATTTAGTCGTTGTTATCTCCTTCTGTCTTTAAAGCTTCCTCCTTTTATAGAAGAGTAATCAGCATATATCTATTACTCAGATTTGAATATCCGTTAGAGAGAAGCTTGAGTCCATTACTCTCATCCGCTGTGGTTATTGAATGCCATAAATGCTTTATTAATGCTGTAGTTCAATTGTCATGCCGGAGTTCATTAATTGCTCGTCTCCATTCCTCGTACTACCTAACCTATTTAATGAATGTTCTGTAAGGCATTTACAGGGCAGGTAACGTTTAAAAAATATAGACATAAATAGGCAAGTTTTGGGGAAGACTAGGCTTAGCTGTCATGGCAGAAGAGTGTCAGAGAAAGCATACTCGAGTTTCTCTTTACAATACTTAAGTGTTAGACAGTGAAACCAGTGTAAATTTGAAATTTTAAAACTTTGTAAATCATTACTCGAGTGTTTTGAGTCAATACTAGAGTGTTCACAACATTATTGAAGTTACTCGAGTGTTTGCTGAGAGTGTTGCAGAAGTTTTTAGAATTCAGTTCAAATACTCGAGTGTTGAAATTCTTGTACTCGAGTGTTAGGAATACTTTCAGCTGCTACTCGAGTGTTCAGAGGGAAACTTGAAGTGAAATCATTTGAAATGTCATAATACTCGAGTGTTGGAACCATAATACTCGAGTGTTGTTGCTTTTTTGCCATTACTCAAGAGTTTTGATGGAAGTGTTGTGTTTTTGGAGAAATGTTTCTCGATACTCGAGTATTCAAAAGTCAATACTCAAGTGTTGTCAACACTTTCACCTAATACTCGAGTGTTGTGCTTGAAGTGTTGCCACACGTTTGAAAATTTACCCGATACTCGAGTGTTGAAAGCAAACACTCAAGTGTTGGCAACACTTCCTCCACAACTCAAGTGTTATGCTTCAAGTTATAGTGGTTTAGCTAAATACTTGAGTATTCAAACTCAGTACTCGAGTGTTGTCAATACTTCAACACCAATACTCGACTTTCACATGAAAGTATTCTACCATAACACATTTTAACACCAATACTCGAGTGTTTCAAAACATTATTCGAGTGTTTGTAACACTTTCACTTAATACTCGAGTTTCTACTCAAAGTGTTGGTTCTAAAAAATGTTTTATCTTATAATACTCAAGTATTAGAGTTCAAAACTCAAGTATTATCAACACTTTCAACGAAAACTCAACTGTTGTCTGAAAGTATTGATTTTTAACTCATGAAAAAGCGTGATACTCAAGTTTTAATGGACAATGCTCGAGTATTCTCAATACTTTCACACAAACTCGATGACTTGATCACAGAACTCGAGTGTTTCACCAAGAATACTTAATCATCAACAATTTAAGCTTTATAATTCCTGAAATCATTTTTGTTATCATCAAAATAAGGCATCAACATTCTCCCCCTTTTTGATGATGACAAAAACTTTTAAAAATCAGAATGAAGAATTATGAGCTTAAATTTTCAAAGAATCCATAAGCCATGAAAATAAAGAGAAACCATAAAAGCAGAGAGACGTAATTGAAATTAGAGAGACATAAGCAAATAAAGTGCCTAAAAAGTGCCTGAAATCATAATATCACTCATAAGTCATAATTCATAAGTATCCAAATACAAAACATAAATAACAAAAGCACATTTTTTCTCCCCCTTTTTGGCATCAATCAAACAGGGGTTGAAGGAGGAGAAAAGGGAATAGGATCAGATGAAGGCATTGGAACAGAAATGGGCTAAGGATCATCAACAGGATCAGAGGGAGCTATGGATGACACAGGAGGTGCAGGAATAGGTTGAGGTTCTGGATGCAAGATGGAATAGGAGAAGTCAATCATGGCCAGAACAGCATCAGCAGATTTAGGATCAGAGGGATGAGAAGGAACTGGAGGTGCAAAGGTAGATGCTTGAGAGCCTCTGATGAAACTCTCTATAGAAGACACCCTGCTATCCAACCTAGATACTATATCATCTAAACTAGCTACAGACCTCTGTAGAGCATCAAATTTCTCTATGAGAAGATCTTTGAAGATGATCAGGTCCTTAGACAAAGATGTAACTGCCACATCTAATGTCTTCCTTAAGAAGTGGTCATTAGCAGCCTGGAGCACATCCCTGATATAGTTCTGAGTCTAACCCTGGAATGTAGTGACAAAAGTTCTATCATCCTCCTGAATTTTGTCTCTATGTAAGTTTGTAATGTAGCCTGAGCAAAAGATGGAGCAGAGGATGGTTGAGGTGGAGTAGATGAATGAGCCTCATCCTATCCTCGGGATGTGGCAAATGTCGTCTTTGATGCTTTTGATGATTTTGATGCTTCCAATAGCTTTAGAATAAGAAATTGTGTAGGGTGGAAGTGAGAAAAAGTTTTAGAAAGCATTGGAAATCATTAAACCAAGTTTTGATATTCTAGGGTTTGTAAAAGTTCAAGAGGGAGTTTAATGTGATTTTAAAGTGTTTCTTGCTTTGGTAATGACTTGTCATTAATGGCCATTAGGTTATGAATTATGTAGGCAAGAGAATTGTGCAAGAAACCAATTTTCAAGTTGAGCAAGAAATCTTCGAGTCCCAAGGAAAGTAAGAGGTTAAGGTAGCAAAACTACTAACCTTATACTAATGTTTTATGAAATTGCATTGTGAATGGTGCATGACTTTGTGATGAATAAATTTGATGTTATGTATATGAATTGTGACCTTGATTGCAATGGCCATATGCATGTCATTATGTAGTTGAACATGTCACCTTTATTTTAATCATATACACATTATGAAAGTATGTTATGCACATTTACAAAGGTGTTAGATAGTTTTGCTACTGGGGTTTCAATGAATCTCATTCTTTCCAACTAACCATTCCTAGGTGAAAGTTCAAGCAAGGGAAAGGAGAAGGTTAGTGAATCATGAAAAGGCATTATGTGATGTGTCAATCACTAAGTTATGTAATATGTATTACATGTTGAATATTTATGTAGCTCATGTAAACTCTAAACCTCTACTTGAAGAGTATGTACTTTTATATGAATGCATGCATGACTAAGTACAAATATGATAGACAAGTTAAGCATGTTTTGGAATAAATTTTGAAGAGGTAAAGTTTACATAAAGGGGTCGAAAACCCTTGTAAAATCCCAATTTTGAGCTGTGAAGTAAAATAGCAAATGAAACCCAAATGGTCTAAAATTTGGTAGAAAAATAGTTCATATGGTAAGGTTTAAAATAAGCAAATGTTTTCTGTAATTGGACTTTTGTGTAAGAAGTTATGGCTTACCAAAATTAAGAGAAAAACCTGGAAAATTGAAAAATGACCATATGAACAGTGTAACTTTACACAATAAACTGTATTGATTGGGTAAGGTTTTGGACAAATGGGTATTTGTTCCCTGTAGGGAATGTTATAAGCTTCATATAGAAATTGAAACCACTCAATTTCAATTTTTCTAGAATTTGTTATGAATTTTCAAAGTTTGGCCAAAACTCTGGAAAATTAACCAAATGAATAGTAGCTCAGGTTGAAAATTTTTATTTCACTTTCATGGTCACTTTGACTTATCTAAGGCTTTAGAGTGGTCCAATACTGATGTAATATGATGCTAAAGAGGTAAAATAAGGAGTGTGACACCTTCATAGGCCTTATGTTACTTAAGGAAGCTTAACATATCTTGTGAGTCTTCTCTGCTTTCCATTTGCGGTAGTGTTATGTCTTGAGATTCTCAAACTTCTTCGGGACGCAATTTTCTCCCACTGTTTTAGAGATGAAGTTTCTTTTTAGAAAAATATTGTTCGAACAACAAACACTTTGTGTTCAGTGGGATTATAGATATAGTATCCCTTTGTTTCCTTGGGATAACTCAGAAAAAGGCATTTGGTGGATCTGTTTGATAATTTATTGGAGGCCAGCTGTTTAATATAGACCTCACATCCCCAAATCTTTAGAAAAGACAAGCTAGGTTTCTTCCCCGTTCATATCTCATATGAAGTCTTGAAGTCTTGGCTCAAATATTTATCTCCTCAATCAGATAAAGGGTTTTAATTGCCTTGCCAAGTTGGTTTTGCACTTTACTCTGGAATATTTTAAACATTTCAAAAGATTTAGATTTATGTTTCATTAGATAGACAAAACTTTATCTACTGAAATTATCTATATAGGTAATAAAGTATACATAATTGCCTCTGGCAGGTGTATTTAGTTGTTCACATACATATTTATGTATGAGGCCTAATAAATCAGTGGCCCTCTCACTATGCCTAGTAAAAGGTGTCTTAGTTATCTTTCCCAATAAACAAGATTCACACGTATCGATTAATTGAAAATCAAACGAGTTAAGAAATCCATCCTGATGAAGTTTAGAAATGTGTTTCTTATTTATATGGCCTAGACGACAATGCCATAGGTAGGTTGGATTTAAATCTTTTGATTTAATTCTTTTGGAAGTTACAGCCTAGATGACAATGCCATAGTTATGTGTTTCTCATTTATATGGCCTAGACTACATTCAATGGAGGCTGAGTTTGTGACTTGCACTGCGGCAGTGCAGGAGGCTATATGGCTAAAGAGATTTATTGAACACCTAGGATTTGGCAATGAGAGTATAAATCTTGTGTTAATATATTGTGACAATACAGCAGCCATAGCCTATACAAAAGACCCCAAATATCATAGCATGACTGTGACATAACTTAACTTAACCCTTAGCTTTATTATATATTGATTTAGAATAAATGGGAAGCCTCAAAGTGATTAGAAAGTCCAAAAGTTTCAATTTTAAAACTTTCAAGTTTTTGAAAGTTACTATTCACTGCATTTTGGACCAACTTTAAAAATTCATAACTAATTCTAGAAAAATCAAAATTGAGTGCTTCCAAGTTCTATTTTAAGCTTGTAAGTTCCTTTATAAGGTAAAAATACTCATTGAGTCATTATCTTTCCCAAATGATACAGTTTAATTCGCAAAAAAGTACTGTTCATTTGATCATTTTTCTATTTTCCCAGGTTTTTCAGTGATTTTCTTCAAACTTTGGAACTTAATAACTTTCTGTAAAAAAACTCTAAATCCAGTTTTCTTTAGCTTGTTTTAAAGCTTGAAATGCCAACTATGTTTCTGTAAAATTTCAGCTCATTTGGAGTTCATTTACTTTGTTTCACAACAGGTCACAGTTAGGGGTTTGATTGACTAATACAGCCAAACTTTCCATTCTCAAACTTCATCTTTTCAAAACCCTAACTCCTAATCCTTTTTGAAACATGTTTGATCATTTATTTAGGAGTTCTTGTCTATCATATATCATCCATACATGCATGGGCTCATAAGACATATTGCATTACATATATACATTCCAATGTTGTCCACATAATTACAACATAATCTCATGTGAATATCTATGCACAAATTCTTGCTTCATGCATCAAAACTTTCTCCTTACACTTGATGCACTTGTACCTAAAAATTATTAATGGGGGAGGGTGACATTCGAGGAATTCCAGTAGCAAACATTACAAACAATGCATGTAGGATGAATGTTAGTGCATGATATGCTTGCCTTACATAGGCTCATGTTCACATAATGAAATGTTGCGTGCTCAATGTTTCGTGAAGTGTACTTATGGCCATAGTAAAAACAAAAACAGAGCTTCATTCATTCATACATGCTTCACATAATCTAGCAAAGCAATACAACAAATCAATGTACAACATACATATCACATACATACAAGTAAGTAAGTTCACTACCTTTTAGACTTTGCCTCCTCCTCTTGTACCTTGATCTTCTAACCATAGCTTTTTCTTTGTTACTTTATAGTCCTAGATAAGTAATGACATTATTAGAGTCATGAAAAGTGAATGCCCAATGGGTCACATTAGCCCTAAAGGCTTACTTTCACCCTTGGAGTCCCACAACTTACATTTAGTCACTTTCTTTCTTAAATTCGCATAGCAACCAAAAACTGTCAACATGTT
>JANTPZ010130778.1:0-12454 GCA_025593235.1 Vachellia pachyceras
TTTGCGTAGGAACGGCCAGCGAAACACTCATGTGACTCAACAGAAGGTCAGGTTAGACACGGAGTTGGCAGAAAAAAGGGTGTAGGGTCCAGATTGACTTATATTTGACCATCCCGGACGCGTGAGAGATTGTTAGGGTTTAGCCTCCTCGAAAAGTTTTAATGTTACGAGAGATGAGATCAAACAACCCAGAAGGAGGAAGGAGCCTTCGTGGAAAAGTGGCCTCTACTTTTCCAATGTTCTCCTGTTGCAGAAGTCATTAGTTTTCTGCACGCGCTTCGTCAATGTTGGTCCCAGATTTGTCATTTTCTTGTTTTGAGTTATGGAATCTGGTCATCATCCTAAAAAAAGGGTTGCCTCTACTTTTGTTTTTTCCTCGCACACTTTCTAGAAAGCCAAAAAACCATTAATGCCAACAAAGCAAAAAGTCATCATCAACAATTCAAAGTCTGAATCTCAATATTAGCAGGGATGGGTATCATTAATGGGGCAAATTCCTATCAACCTCGTAAATTAATATTTGAATTATGCTCAGAGGAGTATACATATTTAACATCCAATAGGACTTTAAAAAATTGTTTTAAAAAATCTGTACTAAAAAAAGGACAATAATGAATCTAAGAAAAAAAAGATAACAAAAGGTAGAGAGTAAGGGAAGATAACCCTTATTCATTTATGAAAAGTGTATAGTCCATAAACATATGCCTAATATTTATTGGTATGTGTTTATAATATCAAGGTAAATTAATACTAAAGATTATAGGAAATAATAAAGGGATATGCTTAGCAAAATAAGGGATATACAAGATAAGGCACAAATCGTACGTCCCCTATAATCTTTCATAAATACTATAATACTATAACATTTCTCATATATACATCTCTCATAAAATGAATATAAAAATGACAGAAAAATATAGGTTAAGAGTGTTAGCTATAGTAGTGATTACATTTTAAAATTTAAATCTTCTATGCATGTTTTGTTGGGATTAGAACATATATGCAGGGGAATTTAAAATTTTCTAATATCAAATACGGATCTGTCAAAAGCATTTAGATCGAGGAGATGAAGGCATACCTTTTGCGTTTCGAGATTGTCCCTTCCTTTACGTCTAGATCTCTTCAGAATCCACAATCTTTCGCGTTCTTCATTCCAATCATGAGGAGCCAACCTTCTTTGATCACCTCCCTCTACCGGTATCCACGCGAACAGTTTTCAACAATCGCAGCGTGCTAACGCCTCTTACGTCTCACTCTCTCTAGGGTTTCTGTGGCTCACAATCGGATTCAAATTTCTGATCGATCTCTTGCTCATAAATCCTAATATTTGTAGAACTCATGGAGAGCCTTTTAGAATATGAGATTAATCTTTAATTAATCTTTAATATTCGAATTCAGATTTGAAAAGATATTCAAGATTAATCTTTATTAATCTTGAAATTCGAATTTCCAAAAGGATATTCAAGATTAATCTTTATTGATTTTGAAAAAATTTGAATTTCAAAAGGATATTCAAGATTTAATCTTGAAATTTGAATTTCAAAAAATATTCAAGATCTAATCTTGATTAATCTTGAAATTCGAAAATTGAAATTCAAAAGATATAATCTTGAGATTTGAATTTCAAAAGATATTCAAGATCTAATCTTGAAATTCGAAAGTCAAGATGTAAAATTCAAATTTTGCAATCTTAATTTGGATTAAATTGATCTGATCAAATCATATTCATTTAATTAATCCAAATAATGAGCCGACGAATTTAATTTATATTTATAAATTAAATTAATACTAGTTATTTAATTTATCAAATAAATTAAATATTAAATTAACACACACAAATATTATTTACATAATATTGTGCAATTTCGAATTTTAACATATATATTTAAAATTCGAATAAACCCCAAAAATAAAGCTCATGTTGGGCTATTCTTGACCCTGTAGGCCCATATAAAGTTGGCAGTGGGCTAAACTCAACATTAGCCCATAAGTCGCAAGCGATCTCTAGCAAGACATTACGACTACCCTAATCATATAGGGATCGTTAACACGATGCAACCTTTTATGCAACCACATCATGTCCATTTTGTCACGCGATACCTCGGTTAAGGATGAGGCATGGATGCTGTCATCCTTCTATTCCTGACCATTACTTTCTCGATCCCTGAGTAGTCTGATCAAAGAAATGAAAACCCCTTTTCGTTACAGAATGGCCATGCATTTCTCAGACTCACTCATTGAGGGGCCCAGTAATATCTCTCAACTAATGTGAGGGACAAATCTCATCTTGATCACTCACATTCCTCCACATGAAAACCCCTAAACCCGATCATAGCCTTTATCATCACCCAGTCAAAGGTGACTTTTGACTAAGTCAAAACTTAGCGACTCTCATGTAGGAATCCATGATAATCTCAGGTCAAAAGGCATTGTGACGTGATTACATATGAGATAAGCTAATGACTTAATCCATGCAGCTTTCTCATAGCGGGTCGGTCCAGCACCTTGTACTCTTACAAATGCCTATGACTTTGACTCGTATCTCCATACCTTATCCAAGTCATACTGATATTATCTTATCTACGCTCCCGCATAGACAACCAACCAGGGACATTTAAGACAATATCATAATTCGTCAATGGATGCAATTATCATAATAAACATGCAAAACATATGATAATTAAATGGAGAAAATACATTAAATAAATAATGTGTGAAGTATAATGATTTGCCCTAAGGCACAATTTCCAACATGTTTTAAAAGTTAATATACTGAAACAAACTGTTCTTTCATAAATTGGGGTTGACAACCACGTCCATTTACAATTTTCATCACAATTGCATAACATGAAATGATCCATTCATCTTCTTAAATTTTCATTAGCTGTTCATTAAGTTTGATGTTCAGCATTTAATGTATCACCAAATTTGGATCATCCAGATGTTATATGGATGGTCTAAATCTTATTTTTATTTTAAATTTATTTTTTTAAAAAAATAACTATTGAAATGGATATATAATTTAAAATAAAAATAATCTCTAAATTATTATTTTTATAAAATAATTTTATGCAACAATTGGCATTTGGAAAAAAATATAATTTTTACATCTAGATTTGATGAGTTTGGATGCTCATCGCTTTGATGAGCACCCTCTGTCTTATATTATATTCAACTTAAACCAGATTATAAATATCCAATTTGCATGAATTTAGTTGAAAACGACAATTAGGATATCTACAAGGCTCAAAGTAACCTTGAGATTCAAGAGAACTTCAAACAAATGATGCCCATTTTGAACATTAAAGCATTCATTTTTGTTGAGAAAATCTTCAAAGAATTATCCAAAAACAAGCCAAACCACCCAATTGGAAATACATTATTAATAAAAAGGGGATAATTACATTCAATAAAGTTCCAATGAAGGCAGGTAGGTTATAATTATCAGATAAAAAATCATTAAATTGATATTAACTATTAAGTTCCAAAGAACCTATATGTGATTAACTCATTGTCAAAAATCAAGTTTACCATGGCTTGTCATCAATGATACACTGATTTATCATTCAAAGCATCATAACTTATTATTGGTAGTTTACCGTGGTTTGTCATCAATGACTCATTGATTTATCAATCGAAGTATCATAGCTTGCTATTGGTAGTATCAAAGCTTGCTATGCCTTAACTTTTTATTAATGACACTTGTTAATTGATGCATCCGAATTTGTCATTAGTAGCATCATAAACTGTATTGCCCTAACTTGTTTATTAGCGGTGCATTGATTTATCATTAGTGGCACCCCAACTTGTTATTAGCGGTACACTAACTTGTCAATCAACAAGTTGGGAAAACTTGTTTTTTAACAATTCCAATTAATTGAATTTAATTCTCTTAGGACTTCATATCAATTTAAGTACTTATTCTTGAAACTTAACAGTGATAACTTGTTTTCCTCGAGACTTGAACATAATTTCCCCTCAAACGTGTAGATCAACAAATTTAATTTGAAAGTGCTATATAAAAATAAAACACAAGATCCCCATCGGTGGGGAAAAAGTGGCTCGAATTATTGGAGTATAAAAAACGAGAGAAAGCCGCGCCTCTCAAGAAATCATCCAAGAAATTGAGGAAAGTTAAACAGAGATGATTTTACATAATTTTGGAATATCACGTTATTCGTATTCTCTCAAATGAAAATATTTCAATTATCATTTTTATGAGTTCCACAAATATCTTTTATTGATAAATTCTTAGCCGCACTTAGTGCACTATCTTATTTGTGCACTTTTCAATTAAAATGCTCCAATTGTCTTTATGTGGATCCACTTTGCCTCAAAAATAGTGTTGCTGGATAAAATTAAAATGGATAAGATAGGGGAGAAAGAAAATAAATGGCAGATAGAGAAATTCCAGAAGATATAAGCGACCCACAAAAGACGGCTGTAGCATTTTAGTTGGGGAATGCGCAAATTACGTGATGCACTGAAGGCACACAAGAATGCCTTTTATTATAATGGGTTATGGAAAAAGATAAATAATAAAAAAATTATAGTATATAACATTAACAAAAATGATAATTAAAAATTATCATTGAATAGAGTATGAATGATGTGGTATTTTAAGAGCATGTAAGTATTTCTCTTGAATTATCAAAGAATTGTTGCTCGGTACACATGGAAGTATATGTAAGTTTTGTCTACATGAAATTATTTTCATTTTGTTGTTCAGTACACATGGAAGTGCATGTAAGTTTTGTCTACATGAAATCATTTTCATTTTTTTTTATTAGAATTTCAAAAATTTGAAACTTTTGGATGCAATTGAATTAAATTTTTTTATTGATATTATAAATGTTATGAAATTATGGAAACGACGATAAGAGAGAAAGAGAAAATTAGAGAGTCAAATAAAAGAGAGCTTTTACTTACTATACCAATCGAGAGTGATCAGTATTACATGAGTGATACCTTAAATTTATACTGATAATGTGTAATGAAATTAAGGAAACAAAAATAAGAAAAAGAGAGAAAATTAGGTATTAAGAGAAAATAGCTCTTATTATTATATCAAGAGTGAGTAGGACATAAATGATATCTTAAATTTATAGGTATAACTTCACATTATAATAGCAAATCAATTTCATGATTACATGATATAATATAGGAATATAAAAGATAATAGGAGATTATGAAAAATAAAGACATCTATATAACATTCATAATATTTAAACATAAAATTAACTATTCTAATAATAGCCATCTTATGTTAAAAATGAAGACATAATAAAGATTTAATAACCAATGGGATCAAGTTTAGCAAAAGTGACTAGCCCCCCACAACATGATGAACAAAGTTCAAATCCAAAATGATGTCTACATTTAGTTCTCGACGGTGTATCAAGCATGATCAATTATAAAGTATTACAAAAATAAAATGAGTGAAATGACTATATGATATACTCATGGATAGTCAAATATTTTACAATCACCCAATCACATAACATTGATAACAAATCCATTTAAATTGCAAAAAGAAAACAATGAACAGCAAATGACTCTGTTTCTTTGAGTGTTGAAAAAATAAGTTTACATAAATCGAGACTACTTCAAAGATTGTAAATGTTTGAAAAGTAACTAATACTACTAATTCAACCAAACATATATTTGACTCTTGAATAGACTTCAACATTGTTAACATGTTTTTATTTTCCTGGTCATTATTAACGCTTCCTTATGTTATCCCTGGCGTCACGATCTACTCTAGAGAACCCTAGAATTCTCTAGATTTCTCTTGTAAATACTTGTATACTCTTTAGCATTCTAGAATTCTCCACACATTTCTACACATGTATACACATCTAGATATTTTACCATAAATATCTAGATATTTTGGAGGAGAGTTCTGGAAGATAATTATAGGCCGTTAGATCAAAGCGATCTCCACCGTCCATTAAGGAGGTGGAGTAGTATAAATACCCCCAAGGGGTTCATTTGTAAGGCACCAAGCAATTGAAAGCATTCAAGAATTCTCCCAAGTTCTCCATCTCTCTCTAAGTTCTCTCTCTAGACTTCCTTAGTTCTCATAACTAAGTTAAGTCTTGGAAGGCTTACTAGCAGGTTCTAGAGCTTGAGTTTGAGCTAAGCTTGCTAGGCCACACGGAGCTTTCATCAGGTAAATACTAGCCCATGACAGTTGGTATCAGAGCCAGGTTCTGCACGGTTTGAAAGAAAGAGATGGCTTCAACTACGACCGACATGGCTCCCCAACAAGGTGCAGGGAAGAAGGCCAAAGAAAAGTCCACCAAGGAAGTGGTCGCTCCATTGGAGGATAGGGTAGTTTTGGTGGAAACTACCACATCCGACTTATGGGATAAAGTCGGAGATGTTGTCCAACGTATTGAGGGGTTCGTGTCCAAGGAGAACGAAGAAGAACTAAGGGCCGAGATGCAGGACGCTCTTCAAGCAGTTGCAAGAGGGTGGTCCGAGGAAATGGAGACCCTCAAGGCCGAGAGCTCTGTGCTACGGTCACAAGTGGAGGAGCTTATATCGTAGGTAAAGACTTGCATGGCCGAGGTGGCCAACGTAGGGGCTAGCCAAGTGCCTTCCTCTTCCAAGTCGAATGTCCCTAAGCCTTCTTCCTCAAGGATATTGCTCTTGTATGGTGACGCAGCGGGTGTGATGATGTCAAAAGGGGGTCTGAACCAATCCAGACTTGGGATGAGTTCAAGAAAGGCCTCAAGAAGCAGTTCTACCCTAAAGATGCTGAGCATGAGGCTAGAACCAAACTCCGCCACCTCCAACACAAGGAATGGCACATCTGAGAATATGTCAAGGAGTTCCAAGAACTACTCTTGGAAATTTCAGACATGAGTGAGAAGGATTCCCTCTTCACCTTCATGGATGGCTTATGTAGCTGGGCAAAGACAAAACTTAAGAGGCGGGGCATTCAAGATCTGGCTTCTGCCATCACCGTTGCGGAATCCTTGGTTGAATTCAAGAAGGAGCCACCTAAGGGACTAATTAAGAAGAGTATCCACAATGGCAAAGGTAGGGGAGAGCGTGATCATGGCCCTAGGAAGGATAAGACAGTTCGCTTCTATGACAAGGGTCCATCAAAGAAGGAAGAAGCTCCCCGTAAGATCTCTTGCTTCCTTTGCAACGGTCCACACCGAGTCTATGAATGCCCAAAGAAGGGAAAACTTGCTTCTATCATTATGGAGAATGAGAAGAAGGAGGAGTCCCAACTTGTGATCATGACCTGTATCGGGGCCTTGGAGAAGAAAAGCGACGTGCCTCATCAGAGACGCATGTTTGTCCAAGTCTATATCAATGATAAGCCCTTGTCAGCCATGATAGACACTCGAATAGACTTTGTCTACATGGCCAAGGAAGTGGAAGAAGAGATAGGCCTTCTTTATACTAAAGAGGAAGGTTATGTCAAAGGGGTGAACGCAGGTAACCTCCCCATTTGTGGAGTTGCTCGGGATACTCCCATTTAAATCCAGCAGTGACGAGGAAATGCTGACATTATAGTCGCCCCATTGGATGATAAGAAGTTCTATCTTGGAATAGACTTCATTGACAAAGCTAAGATCGTCCTTGAATCCTTCTCAAACTCCATGTACATCCGGGAGGGTAAGTACAGGTACTACGTTCCAGTCAAACGGCTGATGAGAAGAACATAATCTCTGCCCTTCAGTTCTTTAAGGGTCTCAAGAGGCAAGAGACCATCTACTTGGCCACGTTGAAGATGGAAGAAGTGCTCAAGGAGGCCCCAGTGCCTGAAACAGTTCAGGAGGTACTTGACCAGTTCAAGGACGTCATGCTGACTAAGCTGCCTAAGAAGCTTCCTCCAAAGAGGGAGGTCGATCATGCCATCGAGTTGGAGGCAGGAGCTAAACCACATGCGTTCGCTTCATACCGCATGGCACCTCCAGAATTGGAGGAACTGAGGAAACAGTTGAAGTAACTTCTTCATGCTGGGTGTATTCGTCCCTCTAAGTCTCCATATGGTGCGCCGGTTCTCTTTCAAAAGAAGCATGATGGTTCCCTTCGATTCTGCTTAGATTATCGGGCGCTCAACAAGATCACCATCAAGAATAAGTATCCAATCCCTCGGATCGATGATCTCTTCGATCAACTTGGAGATGCCAAATATTTCACTAAACTTGATTTGGGAAGTGGATACTACCAAGTCCGCATAGCCGAAGGAGACCAACCAAAGATGGCATGTGTTACGCGGTATGGATCCTATGAATTTCTTGTCATGCCCTTTGGTTCACAAATGCACCGGCAACCTTCTGCACCCTCATGAACAAGGTACTTGCTCCTTTCCTCGATCAGTTTGTTGTGGTTTATCTTGATGACATTGTCATATATAGTAAGACCCTGGAGGAGCATGTAGAATACTTGAGGCGAGTGTTTTCTACACTGAAGGACCATGAGCTCTACGTCAAGAAGGAAAAGTGTTCCTTCGGCCAAGAAGAGGTGCCTTTCTTGGGATACATAATTGGCAGGGGTAAACTACGCATGGATCTGACCAAAGTGCAAGCCATTCTTGAGTGGCAGCCTCCCACAAAGGTTACTGAGCTAAGACCATTCCTTGGTTTAGTAAACTACTATCGCCAGTTTATCCAGAGTTATTCTACTATTGTCGCTCCACTCACTGATTTATTGAAAAAGAAGCAAGTATGGAGTTAGAGCCCCAGGTGCCAACAGGCCTTTGAAGCTCTAAAGAATGTTGTGACTGAAAAACCTGTACTGGCCCTACCTTATATCAACAAATCATTTGAGTTACACACGGATGCTTCTGACTTTGCTATTGGTAGGGTCTTAATGCAAGAAGTTAACCCATCGCTTTTGAAAGTCGAAAGCTGAATGATACGGAGAGGCGGTACACGGTGCAAGAAAAAGATATGACCACGATAGTCCATTGTCTTCGAACATGGAGACACTATCTACTTGGGAGCAAGTTTGCAATCGAAACAGATAATGTAGCTCCCAGCTCCTTCTAGACTCAGAAGAAGCTTACTCCCAAGCAAGCACGATGGTAGGATTTTCTTGCAGAATTTGAATATATCATGGAGTATATGCCAGGCAAGGCCAATCTAGTAGCTGATGCCTTGAGCCGCAAGAGTACCCTTGCCAGCATCTGCCGTCCTAAGAGTAGTTTGAGGGAGCGTATTAAGGAAGGGCTGAAGCATGATAAGATAGCCCGATCCATCTTTAGGCTCGTGGAAGAAGGCAAGACCCGAAGATTCTGGGTCGAGGATGGAATGCTCCTCACAAAAGGCCAACGCATCTATGTGCTTTCTCATGACAACCTTCGAAGAGAGGTGTTGAAGGAGTGTCATGGTAGCAAGTGGACCGATCATCCTGACCTACACTGCACGCTGGCCCTAGTGGGGGATTCCTACTACTGGCCTCGGTTGAAGGAAGATGTCGAGGCTTATGTGAAAACTTGTCTTGTATGCCAGCAAGATAAGGTGGAACAAACATCACCCGCCGGATTATTGTAGCCTCTCCCCATTCTTGAGCGTTCGTGGGAAAGTATTTCTATGGACTTCATCGTGGGCCTACCCACGAGTGAAGGTTATAACTGGGTTATTGTGGTGGTGGACCGATACTCAAAGTACAGCACCTTCATTCCTGCTCCTAAGGAATGCTCTGCTGAACAAACAGCCCAACTATTCTTCAAGCATGTAGTCAAATATTGGGGGCTGCCACGTTCATTGTTAGTGATCGGGATACTCGCTTCACAGGGCGATTCTAGACGGAGTTGTTCAAGCTCATAGGGTCTAAGCTCAACTTCTCCACCAGTTTTCATCCTCAGACTGATGGACAAACTGAGAGGGTGAATGCTCTTTTAGAGCTATACTTAAGGCACTATGTAAGTGCCAACTACTGAGATTGGGCAAAGTTGCTTGATGTAGCCCAATTCTCATACAACCTCCAGAGCAGCGAGTGCACCAGGCGGAGTCCATTCGAAGCCGTCATGGGTCAACAACCCTTAACCCCAAATACAATTGCCACAGGTTATAAAGGTCCTAGTCCTCCTGTGTATAAGTTCATGAAGGACTGGAATGATCAAGTTGACATTGCGCGAACCTAATTGGAGAAAGCCTCCAAGAAGATGAAGAAGTGGGCCGATAAGAAGAGAAGCACCAGAGAGTTTCAGGTTGGGGACTTAGTACTTGTCAAGATGTATGCCCATACAAGGTTGGAAGGTAGGCATAGAGGTCTCCTCAGCAGATATGAGGGACCCTTCCCAATTCTGAAGAAAGTAGGGACTCAAGCCTACAAGGTTGAGCTGCCTACCAGTATCAAGTATCACCCCGTCTTCCATATGAGTTTACTCAAGCCTTATCATGGTGATCCCTTAGATCCGGACAGAGGCATCTCACGATGCGCACCGATGAGCATCAATGTTCAACATGACAAACAGGTCGAGAAGATCCTTGCTGATTGGAAGGTATGCCGCACAAAACAACCTGCAGTTCATGAACTTTTTGTTAAGTGGAAAGGACTACCCCAAAGTGAGGCTAGCTAGGAGCCCATTTCACATTTGTGGCAATTCCGGGACCAGATCCGGGAGTACGAGGTAAAGAAGGCAACGAGGACATCGCCGGATTAGGTTGGGGAGGATGTTACGGTCTACTCTAGAGAACCCTAGAATTCTCTAGATTTCTCTTGTAAATACTTGTATACTCTTTAGCATTCTAGAATTCTCCACACATTTCTACACATGTATACATATCTAGATATTTTAGCATAAATATCTAGATATTTTGGAGGAGACAATTATAGGCCGTTAGATCAAATCGATCTTCACCGTCCATTGAGGAGGTGGAGTAGTATAAATACCCCCAAGAGGTTCATTTGTAAGGCACCAAGCAATTGAAAGCATTCTCCCAAGTTCTCCATTTCTCTCTAAGTTCTTTCTCTAGACTTCTTTAGTTCTCATAACTAAGTTAAGTCTTAGAAGTCTTACTAGCAGGTTTTAGAGCTTGAGTTTGAGCTAAGCTTGCTAGGCCGCATGGAGCTTTCATCAGGTAAATACTAAACCCGTGACATTGTGCAAGAGAAATTTCATCGCATTGCCATGAGACCGAATGCAATAATAAAATACAAAAGGCATAAACATAAAATAGAAATGAATAATTATTTTATTAGAGATTAAATATTAGTACTAAAATTGATGAAAATTATATAACAACATAATAAAATTCTTTCATAAAAATATTATTAAATAAGTTATTATAAATTTAAATCTCTTGTATTTATATCATTTTTACTTGAAAATCTGCCCAAAAATTTTCTCCTACAAAATTTATTATAAAAAAAATATACAAGGATTTAGGTTCTTGGGGGATGTAACCCTTCTTTAATTTGGTGTAACGTATCTTCCGGTCAGTGTCAGACATTGAAAAGCATGAAGGTTCCTTATTGACTTAGTTGACTCATGTAGCACTTCTAACCGTCGTGGAAGAGTTGCCTTTATTTTTGTTGCACACTTTCAAAAAAGCAGAAACTACTACCTAAATTTGGTCAAAAGAAACTATTACATAAATAAAAAAAATATCAATATGATGACCTCATTCTCTTTTTTTTCACGTGGCCAAAGACCCAAAGTGACTTTAAGCGACGCGTCGCTTGCGGTTGAAAAATTATATATATATATATATATATATTAAAATTTCCTTTTTCTTTTGTTATGCAGGAAAAAGCTTATTTTCTTTTATATTATTAGAGTCGTTAGAAATCTAATCCTGCGGTTTTGATAGTCTCCTCGTTTTCTTCTTTTATGTTTGGTTATTTGTGGTTTTTTGTCTTAGCGTGCTTTATGTTTCAACTTTGGGTGCTGGATTTGCTTGATGTTCTTTTAGTTGTAGATGGTTTCAGCTATCCGTGCAGATTTGTATTAACGATACTTTTACAGTGTAATTTACAATTTATGAGATAAATATAATATATATGTTTTGTTTACTTTGTATGAACGTACTTTTCAAACGCTAATACAAAAAGGCTCATATTTTACCTATATGTTGCCATTCACTTCTCCAACCTTTCTGCCTTTTTTATTTAATTTGGGCAAAATTTTTCTTTGTTTTTCTAAACAAAAACAAAAATTGTTTAGCGTTTTGTTTTTAATAAATTGTTCTTAAAAAATACATAAACTTGTTTTTAAAATCTGAAAACCGCAAACAATTTTATTTGTTTTTTGTTGTGTTAATTTCGTTTCTTAATTTTTGTTTGGAAAATTTGATAAACTCTTTATTTTTCACTCAATGGTTTTTTCTCTATTTAAGGGCTTAAGTTTCCATCAAAAACTTCATCATCCGGTCTTAATATATTTATTTACAAATGTAATTTTTTTAAAAAAATTATTCATAAATACATGGTTTTTGTTTTTTCTTCATAAAATTTGATTTGAAAAACATTTTTCAAAAAAAAA
>JANTPZ010130779.1:0-12346 GCA_025593235.1 Vachellia pachyceras
TTAATTGATCAAAAATTGTATTAACCCTTATTTATCATGTTAATTCTTAAAATTCAAACACGAAACTGTGTGAGCGTAGTGAGCGAATCTTGGGGAGTAATTAGGGAATTTATGTAATAAATTAAAAGCAGGCTAAAATTAATCAATGAGGATATAATGCAAGGTGGTGATAACAGAAGGGAGTAATATATTGAAGCTAGGTGTGGTCCTGAAAGAGGAAGATGATTGACCTGTTTTAAAGAAAGGACCCACACACACACTTGCACATTAACTCTATGAATTCAATTGTTGAGCTGTGTTCACTTTATATGATTGGATGTGTTCCAGAGCCTCAAAAAATGTTACTGCCAACAATTTTCATTTATGTGCCTGTTTGGGAAGCCTTTTTTTAAACGGTGCACGTAAGTCGAGATAAAACCATCTCGAAATCTGTAAAAACCATCTTGAAATTCATAAAAACCATCTTGAAATCTGTAAAACCATCTTGAAATTCCCAAAATGCCTCAAAATCTGCAAAATCCATTTTCCCAACGGAGTTCTCAAATAAGCACATAGTACCACCCCTAGTCTTAAACATGCATATGAATTTGTTTGAGATTTTCTTTTGTAATCAAATTGGGTCGATAAGTAAATTTTGTCTGAAAATTTCCTTTCAAGGACAATGTCGTTTCGAAAGTTTAATTTTTTTTAATATCGCTTTGAAAGTTTTGAAGTTCATGTGCTCGTTTAGGAACGCGGTAGAGAAAATATTTTTAGGCAAGTTGAGGTAAATATGTGAAGGAGATTATCTCATTTTACAGAAAAACACTGTTGAACGTGCGTTTGTCTTTTATTAAAAAACTAACGTTGACATGAAACATTTGATTTTCTCACTGGAACGTATAAATAATGTTGATTGCGCATGAAGGTTAAGGTGGTTTGCCAGCTGGGATGGTTTTCAATTTTAAATGGGAAATTTCAGAGAATCCTGCCACGTTCTTTATAATTATAAATCATTTTTTATATCTATTGATTAATTATCTGCTTCTTAATTATATATACCCATACACAGAAGTAAAAATAGATCTAAAAACAGTTGGTGCATGTTTGAATGGATAATCTTGTTCTTCACCACCTAAACACATACCTCTTAATTGGTTAAAGTTGGTGAGGATGTGGATCTGACTGAAGGAGGAAATAATGAATGCTCTTCAATGTTTGGGCAGTGAAAAGGAAAAAAAAATAAAATCAAAACATAGGTTTAAAATTGTTTCTTGAGGTCACTTGTTTCTACCCAGCTGGCTTCATCACCTACCTCGGCCGTATTAAAAACATAGGTTTAAAGTTGCTTAGATTATTAATGGTTAATCTGTTTAAAATTTAAAGAAGAAGAAGAAGTAATTTTAATAGAAGAAGTTAAGCTATTTATAAAGATTTTGCTTGAAAAAATTATTGACGTTTTAATCTTCGTTGGTTTTCCTCTCCAGACGAGAAAACTCTATATCACATGGATTCTTCATAGCGATTTATTAACTGCATTTATTATTAGATCTCAACGTCATATTAATTCTTTTAAGTGATCGGATCAAGGGTATATATAAAAGCAAACAATTAACTAATACAATCATCAATTTCAGATAGAGTCATCACTTGGATAAAAAAGAAACTTTTAAAAATATTATTACTATTAAGGTCTAGCCAGAAGGAGTAATTTAAATTACTTTCCAACTCCAGAACATTGGTTATCCTCTTTAATTAAGAAGTTCTTTGGTCAATTTTTCTCCTTGATCGATCTATCAAGCTATTAATTGCTTCTTATTTGAGAGGTTATTATATGATGCTCTCCCTCCCTATATGATACCCTTCAAAAACATAATCATCGTGTTCATGTAAAAAAAAATAGCCGACTTTTATATTAAAAATCAAAAGTGTTATGGTTCTTATTGATACCGTGTGGCATAAAAAGAAGTATTACACATCACCAGAGGAAGGTTTGGCCTAGCTCCTCTCACAAGTGACGCAATAAATTATAGGTTCATTGTCTTTTTCTTCGACTTTGGCTTTCACTTGCAGTATACTCCTATCGATCATGAATATAAAATCTTGTTTGTAGGATTGATGAGAAGGAGTAATTGTCAAATCAAAAGGTTGACTCCAACATCATCTAGTTCTCCAATATCATCCAATTGATGATATTGTTAGGAATTGCTATTGTCAAGTAGTTATTTACCTTCATGCATATATGGTTTACAAATTGCATCAATTCTTACAGAAAAGACAACATGTTGGTCCACATCTTTTCATAATTCAATGATTTCAATATGCTCTTTTTTGAATTCACCACAATTTTATGTTTCCCTCCTCAACGAGCAGTGACACTTTGAAAATCTTGTGCATCAAGAAAAAAATGTAATACCTCTCTCTCTCTCTCTCTCTCTCTCTCTGGTGTTTAAGAGCAATAGAGACAATTATGCTATGTTTGGTATGGTGGAATTGGGAGGTGAAATTCATTTTCTATGTTTGGTATGGTGGAATTGGGGGTGGAATTGGAAATGGAAATGTAATTCAAAATGGGTAGAAATGAATTCCATGATGTAACCCGTGGAATTGTATTCAATTCCATGGAATTGATTTTTTGACTCATCATTTTCCCCCTATATTTATATCCATTTCCATCTCTATTTTCATTTCCATCTCCATCTCCATTTCCACCAAAATCAATTCCAGCATACCAAACGAGCCATTATAGAACCATTTCTTAATTAAGAAATAAGACCAAAGGCTCTTGCACTTCCCACTTTACCATCCTTTAAAACGTTTATTGTTGTTTTTTCACCCAACATAAGTTTACAGTGAGTGTACTTTTGATATAACTTGTGCCTCGTTTGGTACGCTGGAATTAATTTTGGTGAAAATGGAGATGGAGATCGAAATAGAGATGTAAATGGATATAAATATGGAAAAAAAAGAGGGGTCAAAAAATCAATTCTATGGAATTGAATATAATTCCATGGGTTACATCATGGAAATCATTTCTACCCAATTCCACCCCCAATTCCACCCCCAATTCCACCATACGTACCAAATATAGGAAATGAATTCCATTTCCAATTCCATCATCCAATTCAATCATACCAAACATGAAGTAAAAGTTGTCAAAGGAAATCAACTGTTGGATACCAACACAGAGTCGCTGGACATGGAGGAGAGTCAAATTGATGATACCAAGGCTAAAAGCCCCCAGGAGAAAATCAAACATTTAATCCCACCGCACACATTCCCCAACTATAAAAAGCCATTTTTTTTTCATATTGACATGTGTATGTGTCCGCTTGACTGTAAAAGCAAGTCAAAACAATAAATGCAAACATTGCATCATCATCTCCAAAAAAATATCACCAGGGTTAGATACATAATGATACCTCTTGTATGTCTCACGTGATATATATATGAAAATGTTCATTTTAAATATAAATATTTTTATAACAGAATCTGCAATAATAATAATAATATATAAGAACAAGACCAACCACATCAATGAGAGGTGCAAAAGTCTTTGCCAAAATTATGGTGACACTCAAAGTAACCATTAAATTAAAGTGACATTTATACTGACTTGATAGAGCAAGGCACGCAACAACAAAGTAAAAAGAAATGTGTGAAACATTTATAGTGATATTGATATGCAAGTATGAACTATATATACATATCCTATATCTCGATCATAAGCTATTTGACAGAATTATGAGAAATCAATTTCAATGCTAGGAAAAAGAAGAAAGCTCGATCAGACTTCAATTGTATGATCCAATGCATCATAATTATTATTTAAGAATTTATTTTGGAGCTAAGGTCCAATTTTAGTAAGGAAGTTTCTGCATGGGAGATATATAATATATAGGGTATTTGGAAAACCGGTTTAAGTGCTCATCACCTATATATGCACATCGTTAATTTGGATAGTTTAAATTGTTTTTACTTTTACTTTTTAATAAAAATTATTTTACTGTGTACATAATATAAAATAAAGATAACATTCATCATCTCTGTTCTAAATAATGATTTTCATTTAAAAATGATTAGTTAAAATTTTAAATTTGAACTTTTAAAATGGTATTTAAACAGTGCAGATTTCATAGTAACGCTAAGCTCATGGCTCTCATCATTGAGATGAACATTGAAATTGATCAATTTCACTTCGAAAATATTAAAAAAGAAGTAAAATTACACTAACCATTAAAAAACTATTGATAACCTTTAACATTTTTAACGATCATGAACAATGTTGCTCTTTTTTAATACTTCTACAGTAAAATTGATCCCATCAAAACTTGCAAATACTTCCAGCATTTAGCAGAAAACCTTAACCCTTTATTTTTTTTACATGGCCCACACAAATAAAAGTGAGGGCTTTTTATGATATAGCATATATATATATATATGCGTTTTAATATCATCATTGAGATCTCAGATCTGCGCGTGTGTGTGTTGTGCTTGCATGGGAAATAACTGGTCTCTCTCCGCAACACCCACATGAATTTCTGCAGATCCAAACATGCAACACACTCAAACGAAACTGAAAACCTTCTATCTTAAATATAAGCTCATCAATGATTCTTCTGACCTGATAATAATAACGTGCATGTTTGTGACTTTGTGATCTGATTTCGTACGTTGAGCATCAAACAGTTGCACAATAAATAACAGCAATTAGGAGAGCAGTGAACAATGCAACTATGATTGTGTGACTATATATATATATAACTATGTCCATGTCCATATATATTATTTAATAGCTATTAATGGCTATGGTGGTCAATATGAAGCGTCTTGATTCTGGAATTTTAATCATCACATTGTCTGATATAAATTAAAGGCGAAACATGTAAGAATGTTTAATTTCATTTGCTTTTAAACCTTTGCAGTTGGACTTCAATGATTCAATAATAATAATCAACCGTGAAGAAAATGAGATTGATGAAGTTTTATAAGCTAATCTAGAAGAATGGATCTGTTGTCTTATAATTTTTATATTATATGTTTATGATGAATAATTGATAAATTTATTGTGTATCAATTTTGGACCCAAAAAAATCATGCACTAGATCAATTTAGTAAAATCATATTGAGATTTCAAATCTTAGTTCGTCCTCAAAAAAGTCAGATGAAATTAATCATAATATTTATCAAGTTAGATTAACCTTGATCTCATGCTTGTGTGAGTGCGTCTATGCATGTATTATTTGGAAGAAGATAAGTGGCTGACCTAAAGATTAGAGGAATTGTTTATATTTTAGTATCTAAATAAAAATTTAAAATATTCCACATCTTATCAAATTTTTTTAGGAAGATCAAGTGATTAAAAACAAAATATTATGTAATAGTGTTAAAAATTGAAACAATATAATAATAAAAAATTGATCTTATTTTACTACCAGTATTTTTTTTTGGTTTACCCACTATCGTTCAAAACTATTATTCTAAATATGCATTAGTAAAAATAACTTAAATTTCTGAAATTAAAACAAATATAAAAAACAAATTAAAGAACAAATGGAAGAAGAAGAAGCATCCTTTACAATTGGAAAAAAATATATCAAGTCTATGATGGGAAGTTTTAGTTTTTCTTCAAGGGTAAAACTTACTCTTGGTTCCTATAATTTACCTTAATTTGAGTTTTGATTCATGAAGTTTAAAAATTGTGATTTTGATTCCTTAAGTTCATTCTATCTAAACTATTAGTCTTTATAGTTTTAAAAGGATATAAACCCAATGCTGACATCGTAAATTTTGCTTGTGTATCACTGAACCCGTTACTTATAATGAAATAATTTAATAACCAGACAAGATAATGTGAAAATAATTCTTATATGACCCGTCATTAAACTTCTTTATTTTTTATTTTTTAATTTTGTATTTTTAATCTTTCTTGGTTTTAATCCTTTAAGTTTTAAATATATGATTTTGGTTCCTATAATTTTATAAGGACTCGGATGTTTGACGGTATTAATTAATATCTTTAAGTTTATGGAACAAAATAAAAATTTATTCAAATTATAGGGACTAAAACCAAAATCTATTTAAAGTATATGGATAAAAAAAGTTGGTAAAAAAGTATAGGGAAGTTATAAAACTATAAAGATTAACAATTTTAAAATGAGAGAATTTAAGATACCAAAATCACCACTTTTAAACTTCAGAGATTAAATCCCAAGTTAAGGTATACTATAAGAAAAAAATATATTTAACCCATTTTTTTTAAAAAAAAGTCTAGAAGAAAAGTGTGAACTTTAGTTAGGGACAATTTAGTGTGTTTACATTTATATTTCTGTATTTGATCATTCTAAATAATTATAATTTTCATGGTATTTTTCAGTAAATATAATTTTCATTCTAACACTCCACAAATAAGGGGATAACGTGTTTTTTGCACAAATAAAAAATACAAAAAACGTGTGTACCATACTAACTAACTCCTATGGTCTAATAGGCTTAATGGAATTTCAATTGACAAAACCAGAAAAGGAAAATCTGTCCATCACCGTTTTGCTCTCCATTTCCAATGGCTCTCCTTCCCTCCTTCACCTCTCGCACTCGCTCTGCATATTCTAAAAGCCCCAAACTTGTCTTATTCCCTTCAATCTTCTCTACCTCCACTACTCAATACCCCACAATCGCCTTCTTCTCTGTCTCTTACAATTCTTCTAGACTCCATCGATTCCCTGCCCTTCGCGCCAGATCCTCTGATTCCGGTGGCACTTCCGGTCCCGTCTCCCGCGGAGAGGGTGGTTCTGAAAAAGACTCCTCGAAGATTGCTGACGAGTGGGGTGAGGAGTCTGAGCCTGAAACAACGCCCACGAAGCTTCCGGATTCGGACCCTCCTATATATGAGGACGAATGGGAGGAAGGTGGAGCTGATAGTGAAGGTATCGACCAAGGAAATGGAACTCCGGCGGCGGCGACCAGGGACCAGACTTTAGGCGTGGACAATAGGCTTTTGGGGCTGAGGCAGGCTTTGGTGGACAGCGTTTACGGGACCGACTTTGGATTCCGAGCTGGGTCGGAAGTGAGGGCTGAGGTCTCCGAGCTGGTGACTCAGTTGGAAGCGTTAAACCCTACTCCTGCCCCGGTGGAGGAACCCAGGCTTCTCAATGGAACTTGGGTATTGTTGTAAGTTCATTGCTCCCAACACATCTTATGTTTATTCTATCCATTGCTCTGCACGGAACATTTCCTCGGAATCTGGAAGTTATCCGATTATCTAAGTTATATATGGACATTTCTCTGGCGGCGTTAAGTTTTTCGAATGCGTAGTCTCTATTAGGCTTAAACATACCAAGTGATATGAACATGGCCTAGTTTGTGGACTTTTTTATGTTCTTGTTCAGGTATTAATTTTTATTGACTGGCTACATGATAATGTTATTAGATTATTGTTTAGGAGGTCGTGTGTGGTGAAGTTGGAGCAGTCAGGTCTGCAACCACACTTTACCTAAACCTGGACCGAGCCATTATAGGCCAACATATTTCAACTTCTTTACATAGCTGTGAATCGCACAAAAAAGAAAGCCAATATTTCCAACACAATCCCTTTTCATACATAAATCTCATTCTTAGAAGACCACAAGAATGTAGCTTCGGGTGATTTCCTTGCTATTTTGTTGTCATATACAGCTGCAATGAGGGTTTAGTGTAAAATGAACTAGTGCTTTTGGTTCCTAGAAGACTTAATGATAACGATTGTTCTGGGGAAAGACTAGATTACTGAATCTCCTCCATCTTTCAAGGCAAAGAGTGAAATCTTTTTTTCGAATTCATTTTTGAGAAGCTGGTTAGGTAGAGAGTTACTCTTTACTTATAATTTCTCAGTTACTAATGGAATGTATGTTTAGTAGAGTATGTATGGCTGATTGAGAGTTGTTGCTTGTGGATGAAAGCAACGTTTATAATTGTGCGTTTTGCAGTAAAAAAGAACCATATAATGTGAAACTGAGTCAATACTAGCGCCTTTCTGCTCATCCAGGGTTCTAGCTAATATGTCGGAAAGTCTTTGAGTTTTGGTTGAACTAAATTGCTGGTTGCAATGTGTATCTTTTTCCGTGGCCTTACGTTTACATTGCTTGTCAAATTGGTGTCAGGTACACAGCATCTTCTGAACTGTTGCCTCTTCTGGCAGCTGGGACAACACCTCTGCTGAAAGTTGAGAAGATATTACAAACCATTGATACCGGTAGCTCCACTATTGTAAACTCAACTACATTGTCTAGCCCTTTCAACTACTTGTCTTTCAGTGCGTCTGCCTCATTTGAAGTGCGGAGTCCCACAAGAATACAGGTATTACCTCGAAAAGTAATGATTATCTGAGTATCTGACTATAGAAGATTCTTATGTGAAAAAGAAGCAAGACTTCTGCCAAGAGGAAAATAAAAGGAAGAGAAGAAGTTTTTAATCAATAACCTGTTGATGGATTGCTGATTTACACGTTTCCAGTCCTTTTAACTTAGCACCTTCTTTTTTGCATGATGAAAAATGATAGTTAAAGTCTTGTTGCTTTCGGGTACTGACTAAGCATTGTGAAAGATAAAATCTATGCTTGCATGTCATAGTACTGTACGGGTGCTTCAATAGCAGAAAGATATTAAGGTCTGTAAATTTGGCTTTTTATGTTGCCATGTGATGTTGCAATCTGGACAACACCCGTGTTGTGAGCTGGTTTTCTCATCTTGTAACTATTGGACCTTAGAAGACAAGAAAATTCTTTTGGTATTTCACTGACATCTGCAAATGCAAGCAGGTCACATTTAAAGAAGGTACCATACAACCCCCAGAAATAAAGTCAAGAATTGATCTACCAGATAGTATAGACATTTTTGGCCAGAGGCTTAGCCTATCACCTGTGCAACAAACTCTCAGCCCTCTGCAGGATTTGGCAGTGAGCATGGCGCGCGGAATCTCTGGTCTGCCACCCCTTAAGATCCCCATTCCAGGCGAGAGGACAAGTTCCTGGCTTATTACTACTTACCTTGATGACGATCTAAGAATCTCAAGGGGGGATGGTGGTCTTTTCATCCTTGCCAGAGATGGGAGTCCTCTTCTTAGTCAGTAGGAAAGTAACCATACGCTTATCCCTGGTCTTCAATTCCTCCCTTAGGTACATATAAATAATCTGCTGTCTTTGAATTTTCTGGCATATTTACCGGAAAGATGTGTGGTTTTACGTGGTAATTCAATGATGGATTATCACCGAAAGTTCCCCTGATATATTGAGGAGGAGGAAGTAATATGAACCAATTTAGTTTAGTTCTGCACATCCCAGTAATTGTGTTTACTCCATCAACAGGGATTTTATTGTTTCTAACTTCTACATAGAATGATAGTTTTTTTTTTTAATATAAAAACCGGATTTCATTACTAATCAAAAGATACCAGGAACATTCACCTAACCTCTTCCATCATCATCCGCCTCAAAATCAATAAGTTGAGGTTGGTCGAAGAAGTAAAAGCTATTTTCTTTCGGAAGAGATAATTTAGCTAGTTAATCAGCTACTGACGGATTCTCCCTACCTTCTCCCTACCTCTGGAGATAAGGAGAACCTACCATTCCTTGTGAATGAGTTTTCGAACATCCTCAACAATATCCTTCAAAGGATGATTGTTATCGCAGCCTCTAAATGATTTGATAGCCTCAACACAATCAGAAAATAATACAATATTTGTAAACCCCTTTGATAAATTAAGACCATTAATTATTCCTATCAACTTTGCAACGACAGGAGGAACTGAGGTGGGTCTATAGCTCCATTGATCCAATATCCTGTTCCTGTAGTGATTTTCCTCTGCATCCACTTCACCTGTCCTGTAGCACAGGTCCGTCTACTTCTAGCTTGACATGACCAATTGGCAGGCTCGCAGAGATAGATCCCGTCCCAGAGTTAGTAAAGCACATTGATCCGTAAGGTTTTTGTCCCAGCAATCTCTGATACGAGTCCATGCCACTAACATTCAAGGTTGAATTAGGATACCCAAACAAGTGATTACATCGGATCATCCATATATCGCAGCACATTTATACAAACAAAACTGCTCAAGGAATTATTTTTGGGTTGTGGGCTCCTGCTTCATACTTGATATTTCATCTAACCCATTCGGTTCCTTGTAACGAGAAAAAACTGGTCCACATTGTAGATGATATGACTGAACGCCACCTGTCCATGGCGTGCTGGCAGTCTCTGAACATATGCATGAGAGTCACCTCATTGGTACACCACATAGAATGGTAGTTTCACTCCCATATTCATAGTTTCATACCTCCCTTTTACACTCACTCCACATTTTTACTCTGCATTGCTGTTTCCTATAAATATGCACATGGCTCCTCCAGAGGCTGCAGCCCCTACTTGAAGGAAACTGACAAGCAGTAAAAAGGAGGTATTTTTTTTTCCCTTCATTGCAGATTATGCATGCACCTTGTAAGAAATTGTCTACACCATTTTCTTTTCCTTTTCATTTTTCATTTCTTGATAAGAGGGCACGCCATTTTATATTTTTTCGCAAATATCATACTTGCATTTCTCTGACTCAAACAACGTGACAACATTAATAGAATATGCTCGATTCCTCGTATTTTTTTTTGCCTTCTGGTAACTCAATATTTTTTAACCCAAAAGAAACATTGACCGAAATTTGAGAGGTGGTTTACTTTTTGTTTTTTAACCCCCTAGAAATATTAATCTCGACGCCAAACGCTCTTAGAGTTTCTAGTCCCACAAACAATACTCTAGTTATTTGTGTGTGTAATATGAAAAGAAACCCAGAGGATCATGAATGAAGCATGAAATAAAACGAAAAAAAAAACGGATACTGAAAAACTCACTATATGTCACCTCATTGATATCCCCTTTTAGTTTTTAATGTAAGATTAAATTGACTAATTTAAAAAAATTATGTTAAATGCATTGCTTTAAAGACTTTAAATTTATATATTTAACTAATTTGATAATATTAAAGAAGTTAAATAAATTATTTCAGAATGTTTATATAATTTAACGCCTATGTGAAAATAGTTTTGTTCTGGATTGTGCAAGTGTTTTTGGGAGGTTTTCTCAACAAGCATTATGTGTGTAAGGTTTATACTACCACAGTATTCTCATGAATAATGCCCTTATTCTGCATGTAATATACAGGAAAAATGTGTCTAGCTTTTTCAAAGAAAATAAAAAAAAAAGGCAGAATGATTGTAGTAACTAAAAAAATGTTTACTAGTCCTTTTAACCAAACTATGTAGACAAAGCGGAAACTGACAATTCCCCAAAGATGGGCTGCACAACTCTCCAATAGTCAAACACGAACAAGAAAACTGGCTAAAGCTAAGAATCTTCACCTTCATGAAGCAACGAGATACAATTCAGATTCGGCCAGCAACACCAATGCCCGGCAGCATTTACCAAATTGCAAAGAATTTTATTTAACAACACGGGCTTATTCACACAAGTCAAGGCAAATATATGGAGGAGATTGTCTCGTTTTGCGGAAAAACACTGTTAAACGTGCTTATGGTTACAAGTCAAGCGTTGCCAAACAAGCACAAGTATCGAGCCCCAAAGCTATTATCGCAAGTCACGGATAAAGAGATCGGCTGTGTCAGGTACGATGCATCCACTGCATGATGTCCTTTCTAATAACAGAGTTCGACCAATTTAACCTGTGGATTGATGGCAAAACTTCAGATGTAGATATACTTAGGCGCCGGTATTGGATTGAAGTTCCAGCAGCATTCGGTGGTCGCATCATCATTGCAATGGGCGGAAAGGGCTTTGGCCATATGTTAGTTGATGAGGTAAAGAAATGCCGATCAGAGTCCCTTCTGAACTTAGGTTTCTTTTTGGGAGTAGCATTTAGGTTTCTCATGCTTATACTTGAGCTGCTACCATTGGTGGGTGTTCCATGGGGAGGACCACGAATCTGAGCTGATGGTTTCAGTCGATCTAGGCAGCGCAGAATGAAGTTTCCAACATTACGACCCACTTCTATGTCTCTTTCTTGAATGCTCCGGTGAACTTTGAGTGCCATGTCAAATGCAGCACGTGTTCGTCTGTAAAGAACCAAATCAGAAAGACCAAAAGGTTAATTGTATCACAGCATCACTGATAGTTCTAGTTGAAGAAGCCGAATTGCTGCTATTTAAGAAACCACTATTGCAGAAAGCCACAATAATATGAACTTGCTGGAGAGGAAAAATGTTGCTGTTCATTACCCATGGATAAAAGAAATCTCATAGGTTTGCATCAATGCAGAAAAGCTAAACCTAAATAATGAGCATCATAGTCCTAAATCCTTTAATTACATGTCATATTAATTGATTATTACT
>JANTPZ010130780.1:0-19285 GCA_025593235.1 Vachellia pachyceras
ACAAATTCAACTCAACACATCATTGCCTCTAAAATCAAGCACAACTAGGAAGATAGAAGTGAACAATAAAGATTTCATTGAATAGGTAGAAGTGAGACATCACTCTACCATGTCAATCACAAAACAAGTTCAATACACAATTAATCCAAGTTCGGCTTGACCGAGACCAAGTATCTATGTACAAATTACAAGTTCTAACTCAGAAACAAAGTAATCTATAACATAAATACAGATTGAAAACCAATACTCCCCTTTTGGAACTTCGAACTCAGACTATCTTCATCTTCAAGAGGAAAGGATAGGCTCAGCTACTCATTGGATGCCAAACCGAGCTCCGAATGGATGATAGGATGTACATGGATGGATTGATGGTGAAAAATGGGTGATATTAGGTTATGAGTAGAGAAAATAAGATGGAAATGAGAGTGGTGATGATTTCTGCCTCTTCCTCCCTCTCCTCCTTCGACACTTACCCTATTTAGGTCATAATAACCATCCAGGGTCATATCCAAGAAGGTGGGTTGGCTTTTATTTCCATTTGGAGCTTGATTTGTTGCTGCTGCGCAATATTCACAGCAGCGAACGTGGGATTTATTTGCAGCGAACCTCTCCCGAGGATTCAAGCTTGTCTTATTGAACTTTGGCCAAGGCGAACTTTAATTTGTGCCACGGCGAACTTTCTAGAGCTGTCTTTTAATGTTCTTGTTCAGAGTTCCTTTATTCTACCTCTCTACAACAAGATCAATATAATGTGAATCAAGAGGACTTAGGGTTTAAGATGGATGATGGAGGATTGTGAATAATGATAATGAAGAGAAATCCTTGAATACACAGCACCAAAGGAAATTAAACATGTTAGTGTACCTGCAAGACTTTAGAGAAATTCATGTTTAGACAACATACTACTTTCCTCTTTATTTTTCTCTTATTCTCTTCTTCTTCCTCTTTTTTATATGTTTTTTTAGAAGAGAATAAATAGTATAAACCACAATTTGATCAGAATATACTTGCATATGAAAAAAGAATGTAGTTCCTGTTAGACTAGATGTCACCTAAGAGGGGGTGAATTGTGTGTCGTAAAATTTTTCTTTCTGAAATTTAATTGATCACAAAATTCAAATCACGAGTTAATCAAAAAGTTGGAGGTTGAAAATAGATCGCATTCATGAAAAACAATATATGTTAATGAAGATGAAAGAACAGAAAGCACACAACGATTTATCTTGGTTCGGCCCTCTCTGACCTATATCCAGTCCCCAGAGCACCTCTGAGATTTTCAATCTACTATACCATCGAAGTTTAACTAGGTACTTGGAAAACCATTACAATCACAATGTTAACACAGACATTTGTGAATCCCATTTCAAGTTTGTCACGGCGGGTACTTGAAAACCCCCATAAACGTTTCCAGGCATTTATGAACCCACTCAAGTTTACAACACAGGTACTTGAGAAACCTTTACAATCACTCCCCCTCACAGATTGCACAGAGACCAACATGCTCTATTTTCTCAACTCAAACTCAACCCAACAATCTCAAGATCCCAATCTTGAGTTTTTCACGGAAATACAACGAGTTTGGATGAATCAATAAAATACTCTCTCAAAGAGTGGATAAATCGGAGAAGAAAATATCAGAGTCCTGAAGATGCGCTCTATTTTATATTTTTTAACTCCATATTCTCCATCTCTCGGTTTCTGCCTTGAATGCTTTTCATTTATAGTCCAGGCTTCATTTGCTAGCTGTTGCTCAATGTTTGAATAGCCGTTAGAGTGATACTTGTATCCGTTACTCACAACTCCTGCTTTCGTGGCCTTGTCTGTAACATTGCAGGTTGTATGTCCAACATCTCTAAGTTTTTCCGTTAAGAGTCCACGCTGGAGAGGAATTTATCGAACCCACTTCCTGTTACTCAGTAAAAGCATAACGCATTTATGGGAGCAGGTGAAATTCAATATGTCTAAGCACGATAATGGAAAGCTTCGTTAGATGATAGGCTAGTTGTGTCAGAAGCTTTGTCAGAAAATAAGGAACTCGAGTTTTCAATATCTCATGACTCGAGTTCTATTTCATGAGTTCACAACAGTTTGAAAAGTTATGTAATGAAACTTCAAGTTTTCAAAATGCCTGACTCGAGTTTAGAAAACTTGAATTTGGAAACTCGAGTTTATAATGAAAGTTTCATAATGTAGTTTTAAAAACTTTTATTTGGAAACTCGAGTTCAAAATGCAAGTTATGAAATCATGTTGTGAAACTTGAGTTTTTAAAAGTGTGTAACTCGAGTCGTTGAAACTTTAATGCTATAACTCGAGTTTATGTTGGAAGTTCTTCTGTAAACCAGTTATGCAACTCGAGTTATATGCTTCTGCAACTCGAGTTTTAATGTACCAAAAATCTTCCTCAGTAGTTCAGGGTCACGAAACTCGAGTTTTATAAACCTAGAACTCGAATTGTTACAACTTGAAGTGGGAAACTCGAGTTGTCCTTGAATGTTTAGGGAAACTCGAGTTCTCCAAGACTACAACTTGAGTTCTAGCACATAAGATTTCTAGAAAATAGATTTTTAGGCATACAACTCGAGTTCTAAAAAAACTGTGACTCGAGTCATCACAACTTGAAGCTGAAAACTTGAGTTGTTGATGAAAGTTCCAAGTGACTCGAGTTGCTTAACCTCAAAACTTGAGTTTTTTACACATGAAGTTCCTTGGATAGAGGACTTAAGGCATGTAACTCGAGTTCTACAAATGGTGTAACTCGAGTCATCACAACTTGAAGTTGAAAACTCGAGTTATACCTGAAAGTTTTCCAAAACAAGGCATAGAACTCGAGTTGTGGATCATCAAACTCGAGTTTTTGAACTGTAAAATACATTTTCAAAAATTTCAAAAACATTTTCAAATCTTGCCATGTAACCTTTGAATTAAAACTTTGTTGTCATCAAAACAAGGTATTAACAGTTCCCAAATGCTGGTTTTTCAAGAGTGAATGGCTCAAAAGGGTAGCAATGGTTAAGTTATAAAGGGTTTGTGTTTAGGCAACTCAAAAGGTTTTGAAATGAAGGCCCCTATTCTTTTCACACAATATTGGATCATAAAGCTTTGATTAAGAATCAAGATAAGTTCTAGAGAGATTACAAATTAAGACAGACTCTCACTAATAAAATGAAATTAGGCCCAATTATCCTTAGACAAGGCTAATGTCTCAATTAAACGGTCTCAAGAATTAAAAATGCAATTGCATCTATGCTTATCATTTGCTAATAACTCAAAAAATGTAATTAACCAAAAACTTTTATCCTTTAAAATCATGCATCAACTTTCCAATGCATTATCTTTGAAAATCATGGTTTCATAAGTTTGCTCAGGAGTGTTAAAGGCATAAAGGTAGGATGAACCTTTTATTTCAAAATTCAAAACCCAACATTTTATTTTATTTTGTTTTTTTAATGCATTGAATATTCATCGCGTCTAACCACAAAGTTGGTCGCGGCGAACTACACCTAAGAGGTGAGTTTTGTGTGCAAGTGGTTTCGCCGCGGTGCAACCATAAGATGGTTACGGCGAAACTCACCTGAGAGGTGAATTGCTTTATTTTGACTACTTTCGCCACGGTGAACAACAAATTTGGTCGCGGCGTAAATGGTTAGAGAGCAAAATTTGAAGTTCAAAACCCCTGGAAAATAAGAAATTTTCAAAAATTACCAAAAAATTTTTAAAGAACTTAAAAATTTCCAAAGTTTTAAGCAAAGTGGACCAACATTTAACCCTCTAAAAATTCCGGTTGCATTTAAAATCACGGTAATGCTTGGAAAATTAAATCCTAAATCTCCCCCTACACTTAAATCAAACATTGTCCTTAATGATTGGAAGGTAAGATTAACAAGCAGATAACGTGGAATTCGCAAGCAATACCAAAAATTAATGAAAGCATGCAATGGAATTCGGATAAAACAGAAAAGGAAACATCTATACATATACAGCTGCAAAACATAATCCACAACAAATCCAGTACAACTGTATCAAAGTCCAACAGAAAATAAAACTAATCCTATACATCCATGGCCAAGTCGCCCTCGGAATCCACCTCTAGAGGCAGCTGAAAATGCAAGCTTTGCTCAAGCAAGGCATCCATCCTCCTACAATACCTCCGCTCCTTCTTGAACTACTAAAGCATCGAGACTCTGAATTGCTGGAAATTAGCAGCTAGACTCTCAAGTGCAACGGGGGCTGGAGATGCTGGATGAACGTCTGGTGCCTAGGGTGCTGGAGCCTCCTGATCCTCAGCTAGTAGATCATCTATATCAATGAATGGCTGAGGCTGAGGTGTGGGAGCTCGACGGATCCTCTCATAAATGAAGGCATGGGCAGGGGTAAACGAATAGTCATCAGGGTACTCTAGGATCTCTAACTCAGCAAACATATCAGAAATGAGATGCGGGAAAATGATGGCCTTTGTGGTTTTGGAAGTGAGGATGGCATCATGAAGGCAGAGTAAATGAGAGTGGATACATCAAAACCGATCCCCTGTATCAATATATAAATGCAAAGGGCCTGCTTCTTCGTGAGGTTCGCTAAGTGGCTGGTCGGAAGGATGTTACTGTAAATGAGGTGAATATAGGGTTTAGTCTCAGGATGACACTCAGAATGGTGAATGTACATCTCAGACCTACGGGGAACATGCCAAACCTCCCAGGTAGACATAGAGTCTCGGCAATAGATCCTCAGGGAACTGGCTCATGAACTAAACATAATGATCATGTTCAGGAATGGGTAAAGCGAAGTGAATTCCGATGGTATGGCGATTCATCGCATGCTGTAATATGGTTCCTCAGCAGTCAATGAAAAGTCCAGACTCATGACAGCATTTAGAAAAAAAATGATGGACGAATGTGAGGTTTCCCTGGGTACGCTCGCGAAAAAGGCCGGTGAGGCCAGACTCAGTTAATTTGCGAACGAAAGGGTGGGTGGTAGGGGTTAATGGAAATGAGCATTCCTTAACCAAAGGACGCTTCTGAATAAACTCTAAAATGTCCTAGGTTAAGGCTAGGAGGATCTACTACATTAGGTAGCTTGGTCCTAGGCATAGTGACTAGTTCGATACAATAAATGGAAAAGAAAAACAATGAAAACACAAGTCAATACAGGCGAAAACAAGCTGCAGTTCAAGTTGTCCGCGGTGAAAATTGGGGTTAATGTCGGCGAAATATAAACTTCGTCACAGGGAATCCTATTTTTCGTCCCGGCGTAAATCGCAGAACTTAAACAGTGACAGCAGCGAAAAACCCTACACTAAATTTGAAAGAAAATGAAATGGAAAGGAAGAATAAGGAGTTAAAGCACTTATTGTAGATGGTGTGATTGTAGTGATGCGTAGAAACACAAAGATTGCAGCGGAAAATGAAGAAATGCACGGATGGTAACAGCAGAGAGTAGAAAACGATGGAAGAAGTTAAGAAATAATGAACGAACTTTAAAAAGAAAAGATTGGCGGGAGACGAAGAGACGTGATTTTCGCCAAGGCAAAACCAATTTTTGGTCGCGGCAAAAATCTTGGGAAGACAAATAGTCTCAAAGTTCAGCCACAGCGAAAATTGGAACACTTCCCGAGAGGATAGACTCAACAAACAACAAGTTTAGCTGCGGAAAAAATTGTATTTCATTGCGGCGAAACGCCATAGAGAAGAAAAACGCAGAGTTGGAAACACAAGACACAAGACCACAGTCAGCATTCAAGCCTAGAACTTCAAGCAATCATTATGCACATCCTCAAACATACAAGCAAGACCCCTTTCAAGTACAAACCTCTTGAAGGCAAGCCAATTACAAATCAAGGAAGTTTATTGAACTCAAAACAATACCGGTAGATAAAAACAACTAAGCTACCACTACTGGCAATGTTCCTCCCACACACTTGAATCATACATATTCACAGGATAATCATCAAAAATTCAAAGTAAATGATCATGTGAGGAAAAGGAACAACTTGAGAATCATGGTGGCTTGAGGGTTTCTTCGGTGTCTCTATTGAAACTTCAAACTCAGACTATCTTCCTCTTGAAAGGATACACTCAGCTACTCATTGGATGCAAAACCGAGCTCTGAATGGATGATAGGATGTACATGGATGGATTGATGGTGAAAAATGGGTGATATTAGGTTATGAGTAGAGAAAATAAGATGGAAATGAGAGTGGTGATGATTTTTGCCTCTTCCTCCCTCTCCTCCTTTGACAATTACCCTATTTAGGTCATAATAACCGTCCAGGGTCAGATCCAAGAAGGTGGGTCAGGTTTTGTTTCCATTTGGAGCTTGATTCGTTTCTGCTGCGTGATATTTGCCGCGGCGAACATGGGATTTAGTTGCGGTGAACCTCTCCCAAGTATTCAAGCTTATCTTATTGAACTTTGGCCGTAACGAACTTTAATTTGCGCCCAACAAACTTTCTAGAGCTGTCTTTTAATATTCTTGTTCAGAATTCCTAAAATGAAATGCAAATCTTGAAGTATCATTTGCTCATGATGGAATTTAAGCATAATTGTATCATTATTTATGGCAAATGCACCCAAAATTACACTAATCCAAATCAACAACTCTAAATTTCAAATTAAGCATAAAAAGGGTCATGAGGGACTAAACTTGAATAAAAAACTCTGGAAATTCAAGTACAAAAGTGGTATAAATAAGGTTCAATCATTCTCACTTATCTTCCTAGTTATGCTTGATATTTGAGATGATAATGTTTTGAATTGGATTTTTCACTTAGCAACTTGACTACACACACTAAGTGTTGCTAAAGGTTTCATGGAATGGAGTTCATTGCATGGAATTTCTAACCCAGTGAGTTGTTGGGGTTGTAATTACGAAACTTAGTGCAAAACCATTACTCCACCTTATCATTTATGAACTATGATAGCCGGAACCATTTCCAAGGGGATTTCATCATAAGAAACTCTTGCAATTCATCATTTGTTTTCTTTAATTTTCCCTCAATCCAAAGCCCAAAAAAGAAGTTTTATTTTAAGTGTTTTAATTATAATTCAAGATTTAGAAACAAACCATCCTTTTTCCTTATAGTGAATTTAATTAACAAGCTAATTGAACTAATTGAGCCTAAAGCTCCGTAGAGAACAACCCTGGGTTACACCCTATAGTGCAATCCTTGGAAATTACAAGTGTTTTGATTTGTTTCCAAGACTTTTAACAACGACAAGTTTATACATTCAAATGTGACCGGATCAAAGAGTCACCTCAAAAATACATCAACACTAACCCTTTGTTAGTAACTTGAAAAAGCAATTAACCAAAAGCTTTTATCCCTTAAAATCATGAGTGATTTTCTAAATACATTACCTGTGAAAATCAAATTATATTGCATGATCAGAAATATCACATGTATCAAGTTTAGAGGAACTATTTATTTGAAATTCAAAACTAGCATTTTGATGCATTGAAGGTTTTGATGCGACTAACAACTAAGTTAGTCACGGTGAACCACACCCGAGAGAGTGGCTCTTTGTGCAAGTGTTTTCACTGTGGTGAAACCATAAGATGGTTGCGGCAAAACACACCTGAGAGTAAAAATGCTTTATTTGAACAACTTTGGATGCGGCAAAAACACAATTTGGTCGAGGCGAAAGTAGTCAGAGAGCAAAATTGCATTTTAAAAACTTTGGAATCAAGTTTTTGTGAAAATTTTTCAAAGTTTTTAGTAAATCAATCCATTAATGATCCATCCAAAAGTTTAAATGTGTTCAAAAAATAAAACACTCAAAATACAGCTCTCCCTCCATACTAAAATCAAACATTATCCTTAATGGTTTGGAAAGGGAGGTACAAAACATAATTTAACAGTAAGCACACACGAACGCAATTCAGAATGGAAAACAACAATGAACTACATACAAAAATCAGCAGATAAGATGTAGAAGAGTATCTATAGGTTAAACCAAGCAATATCTTCAGATCCCTACTCAAAGAAGTATATGCCAAAGGTAAAGCAAGAGGAGCTTATTGAATGTACAACAAAATTAAAAACACAACTAAACTAAATCCTACTGTAGTGTTTCTCCCTCACACTTTTTTATCATTAACCACTTAAGTTTAACTAATCATATAACAACAAGAAGAAAACAAGAGAGGAAAGAGACAACCTTCCATTAAATCTCCTTATACTCTTGTAGGAGAAGTTCTCATCCTAAATGAGAAACATGAATTCCTTTATTTCAACTCCCCAACATTAGACTTTCTAGGACGTTGCTCATGATTAATGAGTAAATGCATTGAAGCATAGGACTTGTAACCACCACCTTGCCTAGTATGATTTTAAAAAATAAACATTGGACCAACAGCAGTATCTAATCCAAGAATGCAGATATGGAGAGATATAGATTAAGTTGAGAATATCTTAGGAACAAAACTCTCCAAGTAAGAATCACAACCAAGAAAGTCAATTAGATTCCCTTCAGCAGGAATCAAACAATCAATCAAATTGTTAAAATCCCTTTGTGCTTGCAAAATTGATGTAAAAAATTTACAACTTTTGGAGCTTAGCACATCATTTTTGTAATCACTAGAGGATTCATCTTCATGAAAGGATTTATTCTCATTCACAACTTCATCAATTGAAATTTTAGTCCTTACTTAGGGGATCATCCTCTGCAAGTTCATGCTTATCAGTTTTAACATCTTTAATACTAGTAGATGTGTCATGTTCTTTACCAAAGTTCTTTTTTTGTTATGCCACAAGTTTATCATTCTTTTTATCAATACAAAGAATGCATATGACATCATTATCACAAGAAAAAGATAAATTGTCATTCAATTCTATATTCCATTATGTCTAGTACTAGGAGGAGAAGTATGATCATTACAAAAAGAGGCAGTGACATTGCAAGCAACATCCCCAGTTAAAACATTGCAAGATGCATTCAAGTGAGCATTAGTATTTCCAAACATATAAGAACACTTAACAACAATGTCCTCATCCACTTCATCCTCACTATCTCCGATTGAAGATTCAACAAAGCTAGTAGTGATGAGAGGTGAATCATTTTCCTCAAATATAAGAACAATTTTACCTAGAGGTATTAGAGGTTGAGGACTCTCCACATGTGGATTGACATTTACCGCTTTAGTCTGAGTTCCATGTTCACTATCTTGTAGTTCTTTAAGCTAAGGATTTCCCTCTTCACCTCCAATCTTTATTTACAGCATATGACCATAGTATGCCATAAAGAATTCATCAATATCTTCCATCTCCTCAAAACTTTCGGATGTCCCTTTCATGAGTGACACAAGGAATTTCTCCTTGAGTATATCATATTTCTGGTCAAGATATTGGTCAGGTCATCAATGTTAGGGGAAGAAGGAAGAATATTTAGTCCATTTGGTTAAATGGTAATAGGCTTGGGTGGGGAAAAAGGTTCACAAGTCGGTTGAAGTTGATGGAAAGTATGTTGGAGATTATGGTTATATAGTCTGAGTGAAGAGTTAGAGGTAGGTAGGTAGGATAGTGTAGAGGGTTGTTGATATGGTTCATATTGTGGAGGGAATGGATTATATGGTGGTTGGCATAATGGTTGTATAGGTTCAAAATGTAATATTCACCATTTTCTGTAAATTGAAATAAAGGCCAAACTGATAGTTATGAGATAAGATAAGGCCCAGAAATAAAAGTACAGAAAGAGAAGGTATCAGTGGACCTAAGAGACCCTGGTCAAATTAGTCATAAGGCTTTGAAATTACTAAGAATGTAAGCCAGGGACATAAATGTCATTAAGTATAAAGACTAAGGGCAACATGTTCATTGGAAAATAGGATCAAACCAGTAGTCAAAAGTTGACTTTGAGCCCACAGATAGAAAGTACAGAAAAAGATGATGCCGATGGGCTAAATAACCCAAAGTCAGACTTGGCTCCGCAAGAGAAATTATATAAGAACTCCGTAGTTAAGCGTGCTCACCCTAGAGTAGTGAAAGGATGGGTGACCTTTTGGGAAGGACCCATATGTCATTACACGAAAAGATTAAGGGCGAAAAAGTTAAAGGCAAAATGGGGATTACGAAAAGTTAGACAGTGTAAGGGCATTTTGGTCATTAAGAGAAAGCGTAAGGGCATTTTGGTCATTTGACAAAGTCAAAGTCAAAGTAAAAAATCAACCGTTGACCAAAATATCAGAAAAAGTCACAAATGTCCAAAAGATAGAGCAAAACTCACTGATTAACAGAGTTTCGACAGATTGCTGAAAATCGGCCTAGATTTTTATTTATAGAATTTTGAAGATTTAATGGCCAAAGATAATTATTTTAGGTATCAAGAGACCTCAATCATTTAAATTTAGGGCATAGAAAAATAAAGTGAATTTTATAGTAATTAATAAAATTATTGCCAAATATACGATTGAGGCGAATTTCCCGATTTTAAGGAAAAAGGCCCGAAAATCCTGAAAATATAATTTTATTCAAAAATTTTGATAATCCGGAGGGCAATTTGATGAAATAAAAGGGCTAGAGTATCAGGGAAAATCATAGAAATTTTTAATGCCCTAAAAGTTAATTGCCCGTCGAAAATACGTTTTTCAGGGATTTTCGGTAGAATAAGATTACCTAGTTAATTTTTAATGAGATCAAGGGGTATTTTCCCCCATAAAGGAACTTATAAGATTAAAATAGAAATTGGAACCACTAAATTTCCATTTTTCTAGAATTACTTATGAATTTTCAAAATTGGGCCAAAATTCTGTGAATAGTAACTTTTAAAAGTCAATTTTTCAGATTTGATTTCTTTTGACTTTATAAGCTATTCAAGGCCCAAGAATGGTTCCATGATGATATAAAATGATGCTAAGGGTGTTAGTTAAGTTGTATTACATTTGTTTGGTATTAGAGCAAGGGTTTAGGGTATTTGATTTATAATGCAATATGTGCATTATTATTTATTAAGTTGTGCATTGTTAAATGATATGTTGTGCACTAGTAGTCAACATGCAATGCTTGATTATATTAAATGCTAAGTGTTATGGTATGTTAGTTATGTTCCATACCCATGTGTTTATAAATAAATTTGACTAGCTAAACATGAAAGAGAATTACCTAGTACAAGAACTACCAGAAAATGCAGGGGATAACGGTATGAAGGTCCAGTATTTGATAACACCGGAGGACTCTGAGAGTATACTACTCTACATGGATGAGGGTTTCGGTTAGCATATATCCAGATGGGCTAGAAAGGGATATGAGATGGATCATATTGTCCAGAACCCGTAAGCCCGGTAGAGATGCTGGTACCAGAATGGAAGAGAACCCCGGATACACTTCATCTGGATCAGGATTTACTAAGATATTATCATCTTGAGGTTCAAGTGAGATGTGGAGGCAACCAAAAGATCAAAGTTTAAACTACCAAAATTGTCTAAAGGAGATAGTTTACAGGAAAGCCAGACGCCGTAAATGGATTATGTCAAGCATAACCTGGAATTGAATACCCGTGAAATTATAGAACTACCTTTCTCCTCAAAGATGAAGATTTTATTTAGCCAAATAGAAAGGGCCAGAGAGGCCTTTAAGCTTGATTAGCCACAAAAGGAGCAGAAGGGACTTCCTCCACAGTTGAGATTGAAGTTAAATAGTCCCTTAGTGCTATTTCGATAGTTGAAGTGTTCCTGGATGTATTTCTAAAAGAGATAAGTGGACTGACTCCAGAAAGAGAGACGTGGAGTTTGCTCTTGATCTAGTACCAAGAACGGACCCGATTTCTAAGACTTCGTACAGAATGGCTCCAGGTGAGATGAAAGAGTTGAAGAAGCAGATAGAGGAGCTATTAGAGAAGGGGTTCATTAGACCCCAGTGTATCACTATGGGGAGCCTAGTTCTCTTTGTCAAACAGAAGTCTTAGATTATGTATTGACTATCGAGAGCTGAATAAGGAGACAGTAAAGAGCAAGTATCCACTTCCCCGTATTGATGATTTGTTGGATCAGTTGAGTGGTGCCAAGATATTTTCCAAGATAGATCTCAGATCAGGTTATCACTAGCTTTGAATTAGAGCTGACAGCATTTCTAAGATGGCTTTCCGTACCAGATACAGACACTATGAGTTTATAGGGATGCCATTTGGTTTGATGAAAGCCCCTGCAGTTTTCATGGACTACATGAATTATGTATTTTAGCAATATTTAGACTAGTTTGTGGTAGTCTTATAAATGATATTATAGTGCACTCCAGATCTTTAGTGGAATATGAAAGTCATCTGAGAATTGTATTAACTATTTTGAAAGAAAAATATTTATACGCTAAGCTCAGTAAGTTCTAGTTATTAAAGATGAAATTCCTAGGATAGGTGATAGTAAAGAAATATAGCTCAATCAAGCTCTGTCAACATAAAAGAGATCTGCACTTCCTTCCGTATAAGGCTTCATAAGGTGCCATCTGTATACTGGAGTAATAGTTGTTATTATATGCAAACTCAGTTAATGGTAAATATATACTCCAGTTTCCCTTTAGTTCTGCACATACGCTCTTAACATGTCTTCGAGCATCTGAATCATTCTTTCTGATTATTCGTCCATCTGCGGATGATAAGCAATGCTCTACTTAGTCTTGTTCCGAGTGCCTCTTGCAATGAATTCCAAAATCTTAAAGTAAATTAGGATCTTGATCTGAAATTTTGTTCTTTGGTACCCATTGTAATCTATCTCCTTAATATACGTCTCTACTAGCTTTGTCAATAGCCAATTTGTATGAGTTGGTTGAAAATGCATTATCTTTGACAATCTGTCTACTATCACCCATATAGCATTATGCTTCATTGATTCTGGCAACCCACTATGAAATCCATAGTGACACTATCCCATTTCCATTATGGAAATGAAGGACTCTTTAACATTCCCGATGGCCTTTGATGCTCTATCTTCACTTTTTGACAAGTGAGACATCTGGTCACATATTTTGTGATATCACTCTTTATTATGGTCCATCAAAATAACCGTTTCAATTTATGGTGCACCTTAGTCATTCTAGGGTGGATAATGTATTTACTCATGTGGGCTTCATCTAGTATTCTCTGCTTCAAAGTGTACTTTGGAGGGATATAATATCTTTTTTCTAAATCATACTATTCCCCCAGGGGTCTCATTAAATTCCCTGGCTCCCCCTTGACTCATCTGAGTCTCAATATTCTATGCCAATTGATCATCTTTCTAAGCCTATGCTCTTTCATCATCATCATCATCATCATCATCATCATCATCATCATCATCATCATTATAGCCACCTGCACTGTCTTTCTGCTTAAAGCATTGGCAACTATATTTGCTTTACCTAGATTACATTTGATCTGGTAGTTGTAATCCTTGAGCAACTCCATCCATCATCTCTGTCTCAAGTTCAGCTCTCTCTAACCTTACAAATACTTGAGACTCTTATGATCACAGTACAACTCGATGGTTACTCCATATAAATAGTGCCTCCATATCTTTAGAGCATAAACTATTGCTGCTAGCTCTAAATCATGAGTGGGATAGTTTTCTTTATGAGGCTTTAACTATTATGAGGCATAAGCCATTACTCTCCCCTGCTGCATTAGCTCACATCACAGTCCATGCTTGCTAGCATTACTATAGACCACATAGGTTTGCTTCAGATCAGGAATTACTAGCACAGGGGTTGAGGTTAGCTTTCTTTTTAACTCTTGTAAACTAGCCTCACACTTCTCATCTCACAAAAAAGGTTGATTCTTATTGGTGAGCTTAGTTTGTGGTAGGGCAATTTGAGAAAATTTATTTATAAATCTTCTGTAATAACCCATTAGGCCTAGAGAGCTTCTGACTTCTGTCATTGTCCTAGGTCATTCCCATCTCAGTACTGCTTCTATCTTACTTGAGTCTACTACAACTCTTTCCTGAGAGATCACATGCCCTAGGAGTTTTACTTCTGATAGCCATAACTCACACTTACTAAGCTTAGCGTATAAATGTTTTTCTTTTGAAATGTTTAAAAGAATTCTCAGATGCCTTTCATGATTCTCTAAAGATTTGGAGTAAACCAAGATATTATTAATGAAGACCACAACAAACTAATTCAGGTATTGCCAAAAAATACGATTCATGTAATCCATGAAAACTACAGGGACATTCATCAGGTTAAAGGCATTTTAATTAACTATGGATGCCTTCCTTAATATTCTCAGCCTTGACCCTAAGCTGGTAATAACCTGACCTTCCTTCTTTCTCAAAATTGAAGGTATTCATATGCTTATTACGGGTCTAGCCAATCTTTGGCTATCGGCCCTTACTATCTTTATCGCATAAACTTATGCTTTTCTATCTCTAGTCATCTTCACTTATGCATAAACTTATGAGAAAACATCCTTTGGATTAGAGAGTCTTTATCTTTCTGGTCTTTTTTCCCTTTCTAATTTTGATAGCACTTTTACTCATTTACCCTTTTATAATACAAGGAATTCGTTCCATCTCTAGGGCTCTTTATACTTCTATCATGTTCTTATCTCATACTTATCTAGCCCAACTGTGCTTCCTTTAGGGCTTACGACTCTGTACTTACTTCCTTTTTAATGGAATAAGTTTATCCTAATGGGCAACTTAGCCATCTAGCGAAATAGTTAAGGGTACTCTCTCTGTACTAGCTAACCATCATGTGAAATTTTTCTTATCTCAATCTCGGCCCTGGTCATCTCATTCTCATGTGCCAGAGATTAACATAATGCTTATAGTCCTAAGCTCTTTCTTGCTTTACTGTTCTAAGGTCTGTAATGACCTAGAGAGCTACACTCTATTCGATACTGATGGGACTATTATACTCTTTAGAAACTTTAGACCAGAAGCATGAGATTGCAGCAAATCATCTATCCTCAGTGGTTAGATAAACTGATAATTCCCCTCGACTAACCATAGAAGCCAATGCTGCCCTCTTAGGCCTTACTCTTTCCTCTTTATCACTTTAGAGCTCTGTTAGTGTAGGATTTGACCAAGATAGGGGTGAATTGGTCACTTTATAAAATTAAACCAGAAATTGCAGAAATGAAACAATTTCACCGTGCAAAGGTAGAGAGAAAATGGACAAATTTATACTAGTTCGGTCCTCCTGACCTACGTTTAGTCCTTAAAGCACCTCTTAGCTTTTCAATCCACTATCTAGTAACAAATAAGGCTTACCAGGCCTTTAAAATAGGAGTCTCACTCCCCTTACAATATGAACTAACACAGAGTCTCGCTCACTTGTTTTTCTTCTCAAATATGACCCAAACAAATTCAAGGTCCCAACATTGAATTTCCCACAAGATTACAACAAAGATTAACAAGCAAAACTCTCTTGAAAGAGTGGATGGTAAACTTATGAAGCTCACAAATATTTTTTACTAAAGAATCACAAAAGGCGTAATCAGAGAATAATGGCGGGTTGAAGCTTTTCATTTTTCTCTTCTGTCTTCAATGCTTCTTCATTTATAGCTCAGATTGCATTCATTAGCCATTGCTCAGGAACTAAATAGCCGTTAGATAGGAGCTTGTATCTATTACTTCTAGTTGCAGCATGTTTGTTCGTCTGTCATAAATGCTTCATTTAATGTGTTCAACGGCTGACGGCTTAACCGTTAATGTCCATATCTTTATCTCAGATAACCTGGATAGATTTATGAAACAACTAAATCACATTTAAGAGGTTAGGTAATATTCAAAATGTCCCAGCACAGAAATGGAATGCTCTGGTAGATGATAGGCATAGCTGTGTCAGAGGTCATGTCAGATAATGGAGAACTCGAGTTCTCAATCTCTCACAACTCGAGTTTTAAGACATGAGAAAAATTTCTTAGTTGAAAACATTGCTCAAGACTCAAGTTATGAAACTCAGGAACTCGAGTTTTGAAAAACTTTCAGTGAGGACTCGAGTTTGAACTTCAAGTTTCTGAACTGATAGAATTTTGAAAGAGACATGAAACTCGAGTTTGGAAAACAGCAGGACTCGAGTTCTGGAAAACTTTCAGTGAGAACTCGAGTTTGAGAATCAAGTTATTGAACTGATAAAATCTTGGAAGGCATGGAACTCGAGTTTTGAAAAATAGAGAACTTGAGTTCTGTAAAACCTGGAACTCGAGTTTTATAACTTGATGTTAAAACAGTTGTGAAACTCAAGTCCTATGACATGATTGGGAAACTTGAAGCTGGAACCTCAAGTTTTAACTTCTAGTTCTGAGACATAGTTGTGGAACTCGAGTTTTGAAAAACTTGGAACTTTCTTGAACTTGATCATAAAACTTCCAGTTTCAATATCTAGTTTTGAAAAACAGTTACAGAACTTTAGTTTGAAGAAAATCTGGGACTTGAGTTTCAAAACTTCCTTTGACAGTTTTAACACAGTTTCAGAACTATCAATCCAGTTTCCAAATCCTGCCATATCTTAAGTTTTTGTTATCATCAAAACAAGGTATCAACAAGCTCTTCTCTTGGTCTCATCTTTCTTAGAACATCTCTTTATTTGATCTCTATACTTTACTAGCTTTCTACCATCATGATTCTTCATATTACTTGTACTGTTATTAATTATCTTTCTATTGAGCTATATTTCTTTACTACTTTTGCTTGAATTTCCCTTTTTGATGATGACAAAACCAAGAATTTTTGAAGAGCATAACTGTAACACACCTTAACTAACACCCTTAGCTTTATTTTATATCATTATGGAACCATTCTTGGGCTTTAAATAGCTTATAAAGTCAAAAGAAATCAAATCTGAAAAATTGACTTTTAAAAGTTATTATTCACAGAATTTTGGCCCAACTTTGAAAATTCATAACTAATTCTAGAAAAATCTAAATTGAGTTCTTCCAATTTATATTTGAAGCTTATAAGTTCCTTTACGGAGGAAAAATACTCATTAGGTCAGAAACTTGCCCAGTTTATTCACAAAGTTGCACTGTTCATTTGGTAATTTTCCATTTTCCCAGGTTTTTCTGTGATTTTTTGTTAACTTTGGAACATCATAACTTTTCGTACAAAACTTCAAATCCAGTGTTATTTGGCTCATTTTAAAACTTGAAATATGGAATATTTTTATGAAAAAATTCAACTCATTTGGAGTTCATTTATCCTATTTAACGTCATGCCAAAGTAGGCTTCCACTACTCCTTAGCTATCACACATGTAGGATTTTAGTTTACATAATTACAACCACATTTACATAATTTCAAACATCACACATAACTCTAATACATAAAAGCACAACATTATGCCTTCTTGAATCATTAATCCCTTTGCTCTTACCATTGCTTGAGCTTCCACCTAAAATGGTTAGTGGGGGATAATGAGATTTTCAGAAATCCCAATAGCAAAACTTTCCAACACATTTTATAAAATTGCATGACAACTTTCAATACAAGTGTGAATTCATAAAAGTGCAACATGTAACAATTAGATGCATATGGCCATAGCACACAAAAGCACATATTCACACTTTCAATCATCATAAATTTTCAATACAAGTCATGCATAAATTCATACACCTTTTCAAAGCAATTTAGCTTAAGGTTAGAGAGTTTTGCTACCTTTAGCTCTTAATCTTTCCCTTAACTTTGATGCTTTCTTGATCACATGAGAAATTAATTTCTTGCACCAAACTCTTGCCTACATAATACAAAACATCATGGCCATTAAACATAAGCCATTTCAAGGAAAGAATCAATTTAAAACTCTATTAAACTTCCTCTTGAACTTTCTTGCTTCCTAGAGGGTTTTACCTTGTCTTATGGATTTGTAATGCTTCCAAATTCCTTGGCTTACTTTACCCCTACACAATTTCTCATTTTAAAGCCAATGGAAGCATTAAAATCATCAAAAACACACTTTTTCCTGCACTTTCCAGATTTGCACGAAAATTGCCAAAACATGATTTTTCAAACTTTCAACTTATATACCATCGTATTCTTGATCTCAAACTCATTTCCATGGATTGTAGAGCTTGAATTCAATTCTTCTACCTCAAATAAAAATTTGGTCAGCACCCTTAGGGTTCATCATCCCAAAATTTACAAAATCCATAAACAAGAGCCAAACAACCACAACATACACCAAAACACTTACAATGGGAATCGCACTCCCCCTCACGAACTGCACTATAACAGAGACTAACGTGCTCTGTTTTCACAACTCAAACTCAGCCCAACAATCTCAAGATCCCAATCTTGAGTTTCTCACGGAAATACAGTAAGTTTGGATGAACTGATATACTCTCTCGAAGAGTGGATAGATAAACATTGAAGCTCTCGAAGAAGTATAATATCAGAGTCCTAATGATGTGCTCTGTTTTACGTTCACTGACTCCGTCTTCTTCATCTCTGCTTTCTCTGTTGGTTGCTTCCTCCTATTTATAGATGTTGTCAAAATATATCCGTTGGAGAAAAGTGTTGTATCCGATATCTCTATATCAATGCTCATTGTTTTGTATTAATTGCTTCTATCATATCCTATGTTCTGAGAATATGTCTGTTGAACCCACACCGGAGATGTGATCAGAAGACTTATTCCCTTTTTCCTAAGTCAAAGCATGAGCATTTATGAGAGCAGGTTAGATTCAAACTTTGTTAAACACAAATAAGGTAAGTTGCAGAGAGTAGGTAAAAGCTGTCAGAGAAAGTAGCCGTTGCGTGAAGCAATACTAGAGTTCTGTTTCACAATGCTCAAGTGATGACCAAGTATTTTGAATTTTATAAAACAGTACTCGAGTGTTTTGTTTCAATGCTCGAGTTTTTATAACACTTTTGGAATTGCTCGAGTGTCTGCTGAGAGTATTGCAGAAGTTTTGAATTTCAGTTTAAATACTCGAGTGTTAAAATTATTATACTCGAGTGTTAAGAATACTTTCAGCTAAAACTCGAGTGTTCAAAAGAAAATTTGAAGTGAAATCATTTGAAATCTCACAATACTCGAGTGTTGAAAATATAATACTCGAGTGTTGTCACCTTTCTACCATTACTCGAGTGTTTAGATGGAAGTGTTGAGTTTTTGAGAAAATGTAGCTAGATACTCGAGTATTAAAAATTCAATACTCGAGTGTTGACAACACTTCCATTATATACTCGAGTGTTCAGCTTCAAGTATTGCCCAACGTTTGAAAAGTCAGCTCGATATTCGAGTGTTGCAAACCAATACTCGAGTGTTCACAATATTTTCATCACAACTCGAGTGCACCACTTCAAGTGAGCTTCTGAAGTTTAAAAACAGCCCAATACTCGAGTATTACAAAATCAATACTCGAGTGTTGCCAATACTTCCATTTGT
>JANTPZ010130781.1:0-10938 GCA_025593235.1 Vachellia pachyceras
GAGGGGAACGGGTATAGGAAAATATTTTAGACGACCATCTCAACAGTATACTGAAGCTCAGATTCAATCTAGAGTAGCTGAGATACAGCAATCACTCTAAGCACAGTTTGATGCTCAAAGCCAAATGCAAAACCATATGATGAAAAATATGCGTGAGGAGATAAGAGCTGAGATGATGGCTGAGTTGAGAGCTGAGATGAGAGCTCATTTGACAGCTGAGATAAAAGCTGAGATGAGAGCTCAGTTGAGAGCTGGGATGAAAGCTGATTTCGCAGCTCTCCTGAAATCGGGGAAGCTGATTGATGAACTGAAGAATATCGATTCCCCTGTATTTCCCAGTAGCAAAGATAGCAATTATCCGCATGACACACTAGCACTGGGTGACCCTTCCCCTGATTTCACCGCAGAAGAAGTTAAAGAGGATTGTACTCTCTACCTGGATGAGCCAATACGTGCCGTTGCCCATGCTTATTTGTACAGGCAAGCTACTACGCACCATTCTATGCCAATTCCAGATAGCTTGTCTCGCGTATCGGTGACAGGTATTGAAGATGGTGAGAATAGCTCCGATGTTCCAGTCGCTAATCGAGAGGTGGTCCATTTAGGCCAAGCCAAGGGTTGCTTCATTCTTTGGCCAAAAAATCTCATTTCCACACTAACAACGCCTCACGAGGTAGTAGCCACCTTATAATCTTACTTAATTTTTTTCAACATTATATTTATAATCTGTATTCTCTAATTTACTACGACCCAAAAGAAGCTGCAAAATTCCCATCCTTGTCACGGTTGCGGCAGCTACAAGAAAAATTTACACCCGTGACCATGCAGATGGTTGATGGGATTGTTGGCTGTGGTGTAACGTATGAATTCGTTATCGACAAGGATGATGTGAAACAATTCCTATCTCTGGATGACGTCGATATAGCATGGATTCAATTTGCAATCTTGTAAGTTTTTTATATTCCTATCTTCAATTGATTATATCATTTTTTAGGTTTTATATAATTCAATATTTCCTTTATTATTGAACTCTTTAATAGGACCTTGCACAGTATTTGCGTCAACTTTTCTAGAGATGCTTTGTATGGATTTTTATGTTCTGCAAATACAACGAAGAGTTACAATTCTGTAGAAAATCGGGTGCATTACGTTGGGAGCACAATACGAGTAGACGTTAATCCAAATATGTGTTAGCTAGCGCCAATAATCGAAAGGTATGGAATTATAGTTATCCCTTTAACACATTTAGCCTAATTAACTTGTTTTGCTAACGTCATTTTCATGTATATGTGCTGTTGTAGTCATCATTGGAGTCTCTGTGTTGTCTGCCCCCTCGTGAATACTATGTATTGGTTCGATCCGTTGTTTGGCAGAAAGGCAGGGAAAGAGCAAAAATACGGTTTTGATACGTAAGTTTTTGTATTTCTAAATTATTGCTTTTAACGTTGTTTAAACATGTTTTTTTCATATGTAAATATTGTCAATTCAATCGCAGCGCACTCAAGACATATCGAATAATGGACGGTAAACGTGAAGGTATAAATAAAAAACACACAGTGGTTTTATCCAAAAGTAAGTACTCTGACTTTAAGTTCTTTCATTGAAAGTCGTTTTATCCCTTTATACTTTTTGACAATATATTTTTTTATCTTTAGTGCCCTCGATAATCAGGCAATACTGAGTGTGGGTATTATGTCATCAGTTACATGTATAGTATCATTCAGAGCGGATTGAATAGAAATTTGGAAGAGGTAATTTGCAATCTATCAAATATTGATGAGTTAATTGTTTAGTTTGATGAATTTGGATTGTTCTAATAATTGCTTTTAAATTTGTAGGTTTTTGATAATGACGATACTTACATGGCTGATGACATTGATTTGATACGAGATTTGTTGGCCAAACGCCTTCTTGATTTGTAGATAATGCTTATTTCTTCAAGGTGAATATATATAGTTTCAACTCTTCATGTCGACTTTGTATAGAGTGAATTAGATTGATGAACTGTGTTACTCTTTCACAAATGTACAATGATATTTGCTCAGTAAATGACAATGACTTTTGTGTTTCGCTGCAACAAGGACTTGGCTTAGGTAGATATACATGTTTAACCCTGCTATGTGTTTATTATGTCTGGAATTGATCTGGTGTATAAAATGTAACTGTAAGCTGAATTAGGTGGGGTTAATAAAATAGAAGGGAATTTAAAAAAAAAGAACATATGGCGCCCTATATAGCGTAATAGGGCGCCGTAAGTCTGACCTACAGCACCCTTCCTTCTAATATAGGGCGCCGTAGGTCAGACCTACGGCGCCTCTCCTACAATAGGGCGTCGTAGGCCCTAACTTACTACTCCTCTCACATTTACACCCCCCCGAGAAAGGGTGCCTATTGGGTTAAAAATAGGGCGTAGAAAGTACCTTTTGTAGTAGTGCCACTACTTTTTATAGCAAGGCCTTCAACATTTTTTGTATATGCATATATATAACAGTGTTAGATTGTATGAAACGGTCCTAACATTTTTCTTCGGATTTTGAATAATAGATTCATCAAGTCTTTAGTATGTACAAATGTACTATAATTATTGGTTGAAACTTTGTTCATTCAAGTGTGCTAAAACTACAATTAGCAGTTGCACATTTTTTTAGGCTTATCAAGGGAGCTCGCCCCCAAAAAAAGCAAACCCATTCGCATTTAGGATATTAAACTAGTCGGTGTTACTCCTGGGAAAAGGGTTATGAATACTTTATCACGAGGTTTCGATTCAAATTTTTGTGATTGTAAAAAATACCCTAAAAAAGTTATTCTAATTAGGTCCCATGTTACTAAAACCTATACTCTAAACAATACTCCACATATCATATATGAAAAAAAAAGTATAGATAAATAAAACAATATAGTTTAATCATCTTAAATCTAAATTTAAGATTTTCAACTAACAATATTATCGTTTGCTATTAAACGGAATTAATTTTTTTTCTCAATAAAGCCAAGGAAATGGGAAAAGAATACATGATAGTATTATAATGATTAATATAAATATTTAATTTTGTGAAATATTTTCATGCACAATATTTTAAATATGCACAAATATCATTTGATTGGAAAAAATTCTGTTCAAGACATTGTTGAGCATTAAATGTGGGTACGTCTCCTAGAAATGTAAATATTAATTCATCATTTTGTAAAGAACTTATTTCTTCAACTAAACACAAGTCCTATTACAAAAAATCTTAATTTCAATGCACCAAGAAAAAGATGAGACCCACAACTATGCAATAATTTCAATAAATTTCATGTTCACTACATTCATCACAATGAAACTTTACCATAAAAAGTAAAAGGGTAAATATGCAATTTAGCTATCAAGTTATTGATCAGCATCATCCAATCTAGCAATCAAGCTAGTTTGAGTGGCTGGATTGAAGCAAAGCGCCCTGGCTCCAGCTTGTGGAGAGGTATACGGGATAATTGGCATATGGTGGAACAAGGTATGGAGAGAGTTGTAAGTAGCAGAGGGGAGGCTATCATCAGATGGAAACTAGAAAATCATGGTGGTTTTTCCTCTCAAATCAGCATATGACATGCTCTCCCTAGATCAGACACCTTCAATCCCGCTTTGGAATAAACTGTGGTGGTTAAATATCCTTCAGGTGCAAATCGTTCTTATGGCTACTACTTCAGAATAGATCCTAACGAACAATGAGAGGCTCCGGCGGGGGCTATGTAATTCAGTTTCATGCATCTGGTGCGGACACCCTGAGGAAAACGCACTCCACGCGCTCCGTGATTACCCGCAAATTAAAGCGCTGTGGGGTTCCATGATTAAACCATCACATCTCCAAAGGTTTTTTGCTTGCACAACCTTTGGCAGTGGATCTGCTTAAACCTGAAAACAGCAGTGGGACTGCGAGAAGATGCCTGGAAGGACAAATTTGGCATTCTATGTTGGCTATTGTGGAAAAAGGAGGAATGAACGAGTATTTGAAAATATATCTACAAGTCCCCAGCAGGTGCTCGGAGGGATAACTCAATTCTATCTAGCCTGGTTGATGCTCAAACTGCACTAAGGAATGCTCCGGTTGGAGTTTCTACCGGGAGGATAGGAGTGCAAGAACTACTGCTGCAGGATGGGTGGGTAGTTGTGCATGCGGATGGAGCAGCGAGCCGAATGAATGGAAGAACTAGCTATGGGAAGGTTCATTAGAGACCAGCAAGGGACTCTGATGGTTATATGCTCCATATAGGGGAAGGAGATGCTTTAGTTGCAGAGCTGTGGGCTTGCATGATGGGTATGAGGAGAGCTTGGGACTGAGGTTTCAGGAAGATCCGGCTTCTTAGTGGCTGTTCTGATGCATTGAAGCTCATTTGTGCAGGGGATGATAGAATGCATGCATAGCATGAGCTGATCCGAATTTGCCATAGTTTGCTACAACAGGAATGGACGATTGAGCTGATACACTGCATGCGCGAGACAAATGAGATAGCTAATAGCCTCGCTAAACGTGCTTTGTCCAAGCCTCCAAGACTCCACTTTATATTATTAGATGATCCCATCTTCATTTCAAGTTGTATCGGGTGGTAGTTAAGGTTTTGTAGTTTATGTTTCCTTTTCATGGAAAAAAGAGCGTCCAACACAAAAGGATCCAATTTCGGTGCATTTCTTGAGCAATACTGTCCTCATCCACCAAAACGCACTGTTTCACTAATGCAAACGTTTCCCGCGATGCTCTGCTTCAATATTGACGCCCAATCCTCATCTTCCTCCATCCCTTAATGCCTCCTTCTTCCCAATATTGAAGACGAGGATTGGGCGCCAATATTAAAGCAGAGCGTCGAGGGAAACATTTGCATTAGTGAAACGGTGCGTTTTGGTGGATGAGGACGGTACGCTATTGCTCAGGAAATGCACAGAAACTGGATCTAACACAAAAAAACTTTTTAATAATGTAACATTTAGCAATAATCAATTAATAAGATAGAAAATTTAGTGACGCCGTTAACGGGTCTAACATCCATTTACATCTTGGCCCCATGAATGTTCTAGATGACATATTTTATTACTTTTAGATTCTAGAACTATGTCCTAGGATCATTTAGGAATTACTACTTTTTGTTTAGGTATTTGTGTATTCAAAGAAATGAAAGAAAAAAGGTAAAAAATATGAGTAATTTTAAAAGTATTAAATCTATAACCTATTTTAAAAGCATTCTCATAATTGTAATTCAAAAGATACCAAACACTTCTCTTAAGGCTTTCAAATATATATTCAGTAGAAGATATAATGGATGCATGAAAATTTACTGATGGTGAGACTTCATTTATATAAAATCTGTAGAGTAACCATACTTATTTGTAGTATGTAAAAATTTATCAAATCTTTCTTGTCAACAAAATTTTAATAGGAATTTCCTCAATTTTTTCTACTATGATTGGCACATCATCTGAGATATAAAATAGTAAAAGGAATGCGTTTCTCGTATAACAAATAATGCATAAAGGATAATTGTGAGTGTACTTTTTTATAGATCCAACTTAATTTTTCTTTAAAAAAAACACCATCTCCCATACAAATTTATTATATTAAGATCAATTTTTCCATTAAGTCCTATATCAAAAAATAGAGTGGCATCGATCTTCGTGTGAGCCAACTCTTTTATACCCAGGCTAAGCAATATATTTATTATTTTTATAATTATTTAGTATCCACATTATTAGACTAGATTTTACTATTATCAAACCCAAATAAATATTTTGGAACCCTTGAGGCCTTGACGAGTTGACTCAACCTATTTAAATGCAAAACAATGTTATATACAGCTGATGAAATTATTTATCAGTATTACTTTTGAAAATACGCAGATGCTAATGTATGTTTTAAATTATGCATTTAGGAAATTAAATATCTGTACGGTCTAATGGTGAAAATAATGGTTAATGACTTAGCCCAGAAAAATCATGGTTAATAACTTATAAGATCGTGAAATCAAATCTCATTATTAATATAAAAATTTTGTTGGTGAATAATTTATAAACTTTCTTTAATTAGTCCAAATTAATGCCATGACCCTGACAAGGCAAGCGTCCCAACCCATCTAAAATTTTAGTTATAAAAAAACCATGGTTAATGTTAACAACTCAAAATGCTTGTGAAAACATGCAATGTTGGGTTTGATGAGGTACTAACCATCCTAGTTGTAATTTTTTTTATTTGTTATAAATAAGGAAGCAGTAAATATTACTTTACAAGAAATCAACGAACAAAAATAATTGAAAGGAACCAAATAAAATTCAGGGGCACTGTTAAAGCACTAGCATATCTACTTTAAAGTTCATTTACGTATCGATATATTAAAGATTAATCAACTCAGTGCCGAACCCAGGACCATAACTTAATTAGGGGGTGCAAACTAATTTTTTAATAATGAGTTTAAGATAATTGAGACTTATTTTTAATATGTTTTGAGAAGAATTTGAGTAACAATTAAATGGGTTCAAAATTAGTGAATGAGTGGGTGCAAAATAAATCATATAACACTAATATATACTTAATTTTCTAGAAGTTAGGGGGTGCGGCTGCACCTGTTCACACGAACGTGGGTCCGCCCCTGAATCAACCAATCATGTTTAACTTTAAATAGATTTATTTCAAATTGTCACTTTTATAAAATATTTTGTATAATTCTTTGATCCTAACAGTTTTAGTTTCAAACGATATTTTTTTAGTATAAAATACTTAACTTTCATTCTTATCCTCTACTTACTATTCACTATTCAGCTCTTGAATCAATCAATAAACGACAGTATTAGTGTTTAACCAGTAGTCTTATGTTTAAACCTTTGGTATGCATCCGTGATCTTTACTCAACGGTGCCAACACTGCTCATTGGATTTTAAAAAAGGGGTTGGAAACTGATTGATTTATGAAAAAAGGAAAGAAAAGTGGAAAATTTTTCCACATTTATGGCTAACTTGACTTGGAGTTCCTAAATACATTTCTGCGTTCACACGCAATCGAATTTTAAATTCCGTTTCCTCTTGGTTTGTAGAACAATGTGTAACTTTGCCTATTTTGTATTATAACGTTTTTCACCCGCTCTTAGCTTAACAAGTAAATGTAGCAGAGAAGAAGAGAGAGTAAATAAATTTGCTTCAAAAGTACTCGCACGTCTCTTGGCTCCATGCATGTCCGGAACCCTATCCGACGAAAAGGACGTAGTTGTCTTTAAATGCTCTGTTCATTATAAGCAACAAATTCCCTTTAATTCCTCAGTTTTGTCTTTGTCTGGGACAGGAGAATTCTGCAGCCGCGTTATCTTTCTCTCTCTTTCCTTCTCTGGATAACAAAAACTAAACTAACGATAATTTTACACATTCCACGTTGGGATAATGCGTTTTTTTTTTGGGGGGGGGGGATCACAGACTCGGCTGGAAGAAGAATCTCCCATATATATTCAGCTTTTCTTTACACAGATGATTGCCTTGTGGGTTTCGTTGAAGGAGAATGTTAAGTGTGGAAGTAAGCTCACCGATGTGGTCATGAGGCAGCGGCCATTGTGAAATCTGGAGAAGGCACTAGAAATATGATCAACAGAAATGATGATGATGATGATGATGATGATGATGATAAATGTAATGGCCATTCAAATCCTGTGCCATCTTAGGCAGCTAACACCACAACGAAGTTTCATTGTAAGTTCTTTACTTATAAACGAGTTCAGTATCAGAATTCAGAATCTTTCAAGAAGCAAAATGGAGTTTTACTCATATGCACGTATATAATCTATCTAACTAGTTTCTTCATAGTAAATCCTTTGCCTATACTCTACTGTGATACACTTGTACTACTACTACTGCAATATCAGAATTCAGAAGTTGAGGTCATACAGACACACACATATACATACATGTGTGTGTAAGAGTTTACATGACTTCATCTTTGAAGAAACAAAACAGGGTTTTACTGATATATCTATATAACCAGTTTGTTCATGGTAAATTGATTGTTCAATTTGTTCTATAGCTTTCTCAAAATTCTGATTATGCTTTAGCCTTTTTCCCCCATAATTGTTCATGCTGCTTACAAAGAAACCAGTTCATTTCTATTCAAAACTCATATATTCTTATTTCTTTCCAATATTGATTTCATGAAAAAGACATTCTTGGAAGAGGGGTGAACAAAGACTCAGTTGATCTTATAAACATGATCTGCCTTATCTATTATGAGCTGGCCTAGGATGGGCCAAGTTAACAAAGAACTGATCCCAACTGACCCAAAAAAGGCTTTGGGCCACAATACAAAAAATAAGTCTTGGTCACAGAATTGGGCCAGACACCAACCCAACATAATACCCTTCTTGACTTTATTTCTCGCTAAACATTAAGGTATTCTCTTATCAAAAGCAATCTTATTTGAGATCCATTGAACACTAAATATGTGTACATCTCCGAATGAAGATTCGAACCTTGGTTCATCACGTTATGAGGAAATAGCATTTTCTGTTAGACCCAACCCCTTATTGATTTACCTTTCCAGACTTTATCCTTGTACTCCCACACTTGGAGATTTCAAAGGTCTGGTGTCAATTTCACTATAGTTTCAAAACTAAGCTCCCTAACTGTATTATATTCGGAGAGTCAGTTGGGATTATAAAGAACCATTTAGCCTATAGTTCATTCATATTTAAAACCACTCTCTTCATTTTCTTTACATATGTAAATTTATTTAACACCCTCATTGTCTCTATTAATCTTTGACAGAACTCAGTAAGGCTGATCCATCTAGGAGAATTATTGAGATGATATTTCACAAAGCTTGGATGAACACCTCAACTCCACTGAAAAAGGTAAAAACAGTCTTCAAGGTGGGAATTTCACCAGAAACGCTCGAGCGATTCAAGAAGTACAAAGAAATGGTTAAGGAAAAGTCCAGTGAGCAAAATCCAAGGAATCCCAGAAGCATTGTTGATGGGAATGAACTTCTGAGATTCTATAGCAGCACAATGAGGTGTTGCTACTTCTGCCAAGGAAGAAAATCAATGCAAAATGCACTACTAGAAAAATGTCATTTAGCGACGGAAAAATCCATCACTAAAGGGCTAGTTTCCTTTAGAAAATTTCCATTTAGCGACAGAAAATATTAGCAACCCTCATTTTAGTGACGGAAAATAGTCATTTAGCGACGGATTTTCCGTCGCTAAATCGTATTTTTCTAGTAGTGATGTTAAATATCTCTGCGACGACCCTTCTTGTAATATTTGCCAAATAATCCAATTCAACTTTGACACAAGATTCTCCGGAATGCCCTTTGATGCAAGAGTGAAGACTGAGAAAAGCGTTGTAATAATTTGCAGGATCATTGCTGGAACTTCAACACATGAAGTTAATGGTCAAATTGAAGGGCCCTGTTCAAATGGGGTAGGAAAATTGCAATTTGGTTTGCATAAGCTTGTAGTTAGAAACCACAGTGCTATATTTCCATGTTTTGTTATAGTTTTTGATTGACTTGTAGTATTACTATTGTATGTTAAATTACCAATCTAAGACTTCACTTTTGTATTTATAGTTAAAAACCTCGTAATTGAAGCTCTATCGCTTTAAATAGTTTCTTTTAGGTATCATAGACGTAAGTTAATATCGTTTCATCTTCTACTTTTACCCTTTTTTAGAAAACATGCATATTTTATCCCAAGTATTAAAATGAGACACAAAATTTTCCATGCAAATGGAATTTAATAAAACATATTAAGCTTATTAATGTTATAATCTTTGTTTAGTCCTCTAGAAAACATAGCTTACTGAAATTCTGGATGTAGATCCTGCTTGTTATTGTTACTTGTATTACTGAAACAAGATCTCCGATACCTTGGATCTTATCTGAATCTGAAAGATAAGGATGAAATATATAGCCCAAGAACCTAAACTATGAGACTGAAATAATGGAAATGACTTATCTCACATGGGATGGTCATCTCCAAGCACAAGAGGAAACAAGAGGTTGGTTCTTCCAACCAAGGAATAGAGCTCCATCTTTTTCTTGTAGAGTGTAGTTTCCAGAATAGTCCTCCAGAAGATTTTTGATGGTGAAATTGATGAATGAGCTCAATGGATATGTGCTAAACCCTGCCATTTTGAAACGTGATTTCCAAGTTTCTAAAGTCTCATGTCGTTCCACTCTGTCTTCCCCTTCACATGCTATCAAGTTCACAATATCTCGAGCCAAACAATGTTGTTCCACATTGATCCTCTCCTTGTGATCCCGAGGCAAGACAACATCAATCGATTCAAAAACAGGCAAGTAGTAGTTAAGTGTCTGAACAAAACGTGGGAAGAAGGCGACATGATTGGTTTCACTTTCTTGCTCAACAAGGGTCACTACCTTGGGAGACAAGCAATTAACTAATCCCAACAAACGCTCTATTGTCTGATCTTGAAGATGATGCAGCATCATGGTGAAGTTCACGGCAATGGCTTCACCAGGTAGGATCTCAAGGTGTTGGGAATGAACATCCGATGCAGAAACTTCCACAGCAAGGAACTGAAATGGAACATTGCATGACCGTGCAAGTGCTGATAACCTTTTCCCCACAATCTCAAGCCCTCCTCCTCTAGTAAAGGCTGAAATGGGGTCATCAACGCCGGTTATTCTGATCTTTGGAGGCCCTCCTGGCCGACGGGCAAGAGCTTGAATGAGACTCACCCACTGGATGCCCTGATTTATTTGAAAATCGATTATATGAACCCTATTCTCCTGCTTCATGGCTTCAGCAATTGCCCCATTAGCTGATAAATAGCAAAATTTAAAGTATGGGCAGATTTCAAATAATTTATCCATATAAGAAAGGAGTTCAGAGGCTGTGGGTTCTTTGCATTTTAAGGATTTGCATATTTTGCTTCCTGAAGAGGACAATCTAGCCACAAGAGCCTCTAACACGTAT